>ML372621.1:0-128338 GCA_005239525.1 Nicotiana knightiana | reverse complement strand
TTAGTTAAAAGTTGATGAAATTTAACTGGTTCTTGAAGTTTGTCACCAATATAAGCTTTTTTGTTGTGGTCATTTTTATATAGTTGGACGGGGTCGAGGTCTTCCACAATTGATCCCGTGGTTTCCACAATTTCGGGGTCTTTGATGACGTCTTTCAGTTCGTCGTCGTCTGATCTCAACCTCACTAATTGATATGCTTATGTGATTCTGCTTTTCAATTGTTTGGTGTATGTTCAATCCTGGGCGATGCGATAGCATTCTTGGGGCGTGCGCTGCTCGCCACGATTACTGAACACTCCCCACGGGGTGGGAATTTTGACAACCTTATACAGGCTGGATGGAATGTCTTTCATGGCGTGTATCTAAGGCCATCCTATGATGGCGTTGTACGCCGTGTCTTGGTCCATGATGTGGAACGTTGTCTCCAGGGTGATGCCACCATCTAGGACGGGTAGTGTGATTTCTCCCGAGGTCCGTTCAATTGTATTGTTAAAACCTGTTAGCGTGATGCAGCATGGCATTATCTGTTGATACCCAATTTTTCCTTCATATTGTTCATATATATATATATATATATATATATATATATGCACATCATCATTTGATTCACAAGCATGCACAAGTATTTTCATAATTTTCCATAATTTTTAGAGGCTTTAAATCAATTTATTTCTGCATCTTATTATATAAATATCCAATAATTATCCTACAAATTATTTTTTATGATGATTTAATCATCTTAATTTATCAATTTGAGGTTTTAAATATTTTCAGTGCATTTTTTTTATAATTGCGATTGCATTTTTTGCTAAATTGAATATTTTTGCAATAATAGCATATAGGCATGCATAACTACATTATTTTTCTCAAAATTAATTTTTTACATTTTTATAACGTTAAGTAATTAAATTAAATCATTCTCAGGCACAAATGATATTTTTTTTATTTTTTTATTACTTTTGTAAATTATTTATTTAATTAAAATTGGGTATTTAAAAACTAGCCTAAATTCCTAATCAATTCCGGACCCAATACCCAGCACAATACCCCATACACCAGCCTAATAACCCCCAGCCCAAATCAATTAACCCAATGCCCCACAACCCGGTCGGTACCCATCAATTTTAACCCGCCCTGGTCACTTTTAAATCCCAGCCGTTGATCTTGAAAGATCAACGACCCACATCCCTTCTCCCTTATTTTTTAATTAACCAAACCTCCCAAACCCTAGCCATTTCACTCAACTCGCCGCTCTCATATGCTCTTATCCCTCTTCTTCTTTAGCGAAACCCTAGCTGTCGTTCGGGAGCATGTCGTCCTGCANATATATATATATATATATATATATATATATATGCACATCATCATTTGATTCACAAGCATGCACAAGTATTTTCATAATTTTCCATAATTTTTAGAGGCTTTAAATCAATTTATTTCTGCATCTTATTATATAAATATCCAATAATTATCCTACAAATTATTTTTTATGATGATTTAATCATCTTAATTTATCAATTTGAGGTTTTAAATATTTTCAGTGCATTTTTTTTATAATTGCGATTGCATTTTTTGCTAAATTGAATATTTTTGCAATAATAGCATATAGGCATGCATAACTACATTATTTTTCTCAAAATTAATTTTTTACATTTTTATAACGTTAAGTAATTAAATTAAATCATTCTCAGGCACAAATGATATTTTTTTTATTTTTTTATTACTTTTGTAAATTATTTATTTAATTAAAATTGGGTATTTAAAAACTAGCCTAAATTCCTAATCAATTCCGGACCCAATACCCAGCACAATACCCCATACACCAGCCTAATAACCCCCAGCCCAAATCAATTAACCCAATGCCCCACAACCCGATCGGTACCCATCAATTTTAACCCGCCCTGATCACTTTTAAATCCCAGCCGTTGATCTTGAAAGATCAACGACCCACATCCCTTCTCCCTTATTTTTTAATTAACCAAACCTCCCAAACCCTAGCCATTTCACTCAACTCGCCGCTCTCATATGCTCTTATCCCTCTTCTTCTTTAGCGAAACCCTAGCTGTCGTTCTATCAAATCCCCTCAAATGCGATCCCAAATCGGAATCCACCATGGATTCCATTACCTTATTCACATATCTTCACCATTGGCTACTCATCTATGATCCTATTTAGTTGCTTGCCTAACATGGCAAGCAAATCTTACCAAAATCGAACCAAATCGGTTCAACTCTCTGATTTCTGTGGCTATTCTGTTTATATTCATCTCTGAATCTTTGTGAGTAACGAGCATGTTCATATCTTCTTTGGTTCTTACTTACCCCAAATTAGTGTTTTTAAACCCTTTCAATTGGACTTATTTAGGTCCGATTTTCTGATTTTAACACTATTCTGCTTATATTCATCTCATCTCATGTGATTTTTACCTTATTTTATTTTGTAATTTCTTTTTACTGATTTCATACTTCCCTTAAAAAACTAGGGTTTGAATTTTCTTTTCCTTTCTTACTGATTCTAGTGAATCTTTCATTTTTGTGTCTGATTACCTTCTATCTTTGTATTTTCTCTGACTCTTACTTCAATATTTTGCTTAAATATTCTGAATAATTTTGCCTGGTATTATTTGTGTTTCCTTTAATATTTGTTTAAATATTTCGAATAATTTCTTTGGTTGGGTATTAGCTGTGTTTCCTTTGACCTGCCCTAATATTCTAAACGATTTTATTATTAGTATTATGTCTTTCTGCCTTCGATATTCTGAGTAATTTTTAGTTGCTTCCTTAACTCGCTGAATCCCTTAATTTATGCGTAAATCACCTATTATTGATTCTGCAAATATTTTCTTGCATGTTACTGATTTGTTTTCATACTTATATGCTTATTTCTATCACTATATATACTCTTCTCCATTCCCTTTAAAAGGCCCTTCAATTTTTCTGAACTTAATATACCTCACTAGACCTAAAGTTACTCTATATTCTGTCTTTGGCCGGCTGAAATCCAAGGCCACTTGATTCTGAGATATTGTTATACTTCTTCTGTATATTTTCTTTGCTTAATTGGTGAGTCACTTGACTTCTGCACTTTCATACTTTCATATCCCTGATTTGCACATATTATTGATACTAAAGCTTTGATTTAATATGCATACGAGTGATGTTTAGGCATTATCTTTACCAGATTTGTATGTCTTAGTTCCTTTAATGCTTAATTGTTCCTAATGTTACTTTTCTGAAGTTGTTTGAACTTCTTTAAGGTCTATCCATCTAGTGCATCAACCTTTGAATGTCTATGAATATGTCTATCCCCTTACACTGAATCCCTGTAGTGAATGCCTTATATCTGTGATTCTTGTACTAGTTGTAATATGCCTCTTTGCTATTATGTAAACATGGTCACTCAATCCCTACACCCCTCTGATATTTGACTGTATCATTATGCTTGAGTTGCTACTTTGGAATAAACCTTTGATATAACTGGACTCCCTTTATTTAGACCAATACAACAATGTTATCTGCTACTGATGTCTTAATTTGTGACTACAAGTTTACCTCTGATAATATGATGCCCTTCCCTTTTCAATGATACTATTCTGGTTTCTTGAAAATAATATTAGGTTAAGTACTTAACATGATTCAGCATGCTTTAACTCACTTTGCACCTATGACTTTGCCAAACTTGCAAACAGGCTCATTGCCAATTGTTTTACTATGTGACTGCTATTGTGTTGAGTACAAAACATGTTTATCAGCTTCATTAAACTAGTTCTTACCTGAGTTCTGTGATGCATTTAAGTGTCTTCTTCTTGACTCAATTTGGTTATGTCTGTTTAAATCAACTCCAGTTTTCTCAATTTTGGTCTTTCCCTTCCGTCACTCAAACTCTTTGAATCGTACTCTTAACCAATGTTGTCTAAATTCTATCCTTCGGCCTTCCTGGTGTGAGCACTGCTCGGGGTTCATTGGAGACCCTTGTGAACTCTGACACACTAGGGTTTGGTCCCTAATCCCTCCTCTAAACTCTCCTGGTTAACCACCCTAGTGTGATCACTACCCTGGGTTGTCGAAGCCCTTGGGAACTCTGACACATTAGGGCCTTGGTTTTATATGCTCAGCCTTGTCATATGCTCACTGGGTGAATCACTCAACTATCGGCTGTTTTGTATCTATGAATATGTAATTTGGAACTGTTTTGAATTGTGAGAATGAAGGCCTGGCCCATCCAGGTGCATTTGGGCCCGCTGAAGGCTCCCTATAGCTATATCTATTCTTTAATTTATAACATTCATTTTGGGTCTATAATAATTATTGTAATAACAATTTAGGGTATTATTGAGATTGGGAAGGGGATTTTTATCTTATACTTGCAACAAGTTGGTAGAAATCCTGCCTATAGGTTCGATAATATGTTATTATGTGTTGTGTGTTAGAAATCATGTCTATAGCTACTTTGTTATGTTCAGTCGTCATATGTTAGCAATCCTGCTTATAGGTTCAATACTTGGTTCAGTTGTGTTTTATTTCTGATTGTTAGAGACCATGCTTATAGGAAATAGTGTGATTCAATGTGTGTGCAAAATCCTGTTTACATGTTGTTCTGTTCGCAAATTAGAGAAATGATGTCTATAGGATCTAAAATCGGATTAATTGTAGAAAGCATGCTTGTAGGTCTGAATCTGTTTAATTATCATTTTTGCCCATTTTTCATGAGTTTTTAAACATTGTGCTATTATCCTCACTAGAAAACATGCTTATAGGATCAAAACAAGTGATTCTGAATATGCTTCTGTAATTGCCACTATTTATTATTGCGTAAAACATATAGACATCATGTCAGTAGGTTTAATCTCATTATGCTAAAATCAGTAAGAAAATGATGTAGGTTTTGGTAATTATATTAAGGAAATGGCTTTACATATAACTGCACGCCCATTCGTTCAGTATCATATAGAGATCCTGCCTATAGGATTCTGCAACTTTAACTAATTAAATTCTATCAATGTTAATTAGTTTGGCGTGCATTTTTTGTCTAAATGCGGAGGCTAACTTGATCCCTTACTTGCTTATATGTGAAAGTACTAAACTATTTTGTATGTCGCTTAGTATTTTTCCTTTTGAGCAGCCTAAGTTAAGGTCTAAAACCACCCTAAAACAGAGGTCTAAATGCCTCCTGGACCATAGGCATGGGACGGGTAGTGCACGCATAGAGTACGACTGAGAATTGACTAGATCGCTTTAGGTAAAAAACTTAAAGATAGTAATCAGGTAGCAGGAGATGATTGTTTGTACCCGCTAAATAATATGAGTAACACCTCGTCTTGAGGGAGTTACGAAATATTATTTATGTTGCACGGGGTGATCCTTTAGGCTAAAAAACTTAGGACCCCCACCTATGTTTAAAGTCAATCGTTTATTTGCCCAAATATTTTCCCTTCTCTTAGACTAATTCATATAATTCGAGTTCGGCCGAGACCCACCATCGTGGACCTCGAGGAGTGCCTAACACCTACTCCTCAAGGTAATTTGAGCCCTTAACCGAACTTTGATGACGCAACTGGTTAATCGAGAGTTATTTTCAAATAGGTGCCTTAACTCACCTTAATCTGTTAGGTGGCAACTCTCTCTTTTAATACCCTTCCTTAAAAGAGTTGTCACGTGTCGAAACCGATTACGCGATAAAAAGGGGCGCGACGCTATCTTATCCTCGCTCATTTTCATGAGGACTAGAGGGTGGATAATGCACGTACTGCTCCCGTCATCTACCATAATCAGTTTATATCAGTATCTGAAATATGTAAAGTAATAACAAGAGCATCATAGTGAGGGAAAGTCAAACCGTGGGTATCCGACCCATCCAAGATGCTACTTTCTTTGAGGTCGCCATACCGTTCATGGGTGATCGACCGCTTCAATTTGTGTGTGGCTGTGAATTTCACATGATTGATTGTGACGTTGTTGCCTCCACCGATAATCATCTGGGTGCGGGCTGGGGGGGTGGTTTCGGAGGGCCTTGGTGTTGTTCTCTCCCATGAGCGAAGTCCGCTCTTCCTTGGTCGCTCATCGGCTCTCTTAAATGCCCTTGGTGGAGAATGTTCACTACCTCCTCTCTTAAGACGATGCACTCCTCGGTCTTGTAACCTTGTTCCTGATGGAATTCATAAAGGGCGTTCGACTTCCTGGTGTTTGAGTCAGACTAAATTTTTGTGGCCATTTCACCTTTGGGCCTAGCTTCTCTAAGGCGTAGACAATTTTTGAAGGGGAAACACAAAAATTGTGGGAAAATAATAGCGGAGGCATACCTGTTTCGCTTTGGTGAGTCCCTGTTTGTGTCCTGGACGGGCCGTCGCCATGGCGTGGGGGTGGTATGGCAGCAGTTCTGACGTACGGCTGATGTCTATCGCGATTGGGGAGTGGACCCAGGTGATCCCTTTTGTTATCATTCCTTCGATCCTTTCTTGACTCCAGCTGGATTGATGTCAACCGTTGGGTTGGTCCGTTAAGTTCGTCCTCATTTGCTCTCACCTCGGCACAGTAGGCGTTGTGTATTTCTTTCCAAGTGGTGGGGGTACTTCATAATCCTGCTCAACACTTTCTTGGTCGCCCTCAAGCCGCTCCTGTTAAGCTCGTTTTGAAAAGTTGTTACTACCATTCCCTCTGATACGTATGGAAGGGTCATTCTTACTATGTTGAACCGGGCAAAGATTCCTTGAGCCCTTCACCGAGTGAGTGTTTAATGGCAAATATATCATTCACCCTGGCTTCTGCTTTCTTGGCCCCGGCATAGGCGGTGACGAACTTGTTGGCCATCTCCTCAAATGTTTCTATGGATCGCAGTGGTAGTTGTGAGTACCATGTCAGAGCTTCCACGGTTAGAGTTTCACCAAACTTTTTCAGCAGTATAGATGGCACTTGTTCATTAGCGAGATCGTTTCCTTTCACTGCGGTGACATAGTGGATGATGTGATCTTCAGGGTCCGTTGTGCCGTCATATATTTTTAAGTATGGTGGTATCTTGAATGTTTTGGGTATAGCATGTGGTGCAGCCTCGTCGTTATATGGTTGTTCCACGAACCAGCCGACATCCCGTTTTGGTAGAAGTTTTGGGGTGCCCGGTATCTTATCCACCCTTTCTTGGTGCTCTCTCATTTGGTCGCAGAGTGTTTTGTTCTCATTCTCCATCTCCTCCATTTTTCGTAGAATAGCAATGGGGGCATCATTACCTGCATCATTAACAGTGTGAGTGATACCTGTTGAAGGAGGGGGCGTGCTACTCATTGGTTGTTGTTGTGATGTGGACTCGTGCATCCTCCCTGATCGCCCTTTGATCGGGTTTGTCTAGTATATTGGTCAGTGTACTCGTTAGCCATGCTTCTAGTAGTTTTTTCACTGTTGGTGATGCTTCTTCCGTCGTGGACGTAGAGGCTACCTTTTCATGGGAGGCAGTAATGCTGCCATGAGAGAGAGGCGAACCACTTCGCCTAGGAGAAGTGCTTGGTGTCATGTTCTCCTCGTCTTTGTCGTTAACTTCATTGATGGTGTTTAGGAGATTAGCAGTAAGGCCTGCCACTTCTTTCAATATTTCTTCTCCATTTCCTGCCATGTTAGATTGTGCAAGTAGGGAAAAAAAGTTTTGTATTTTGTTGTTCATGTGTTTTTTGTAGATCTAGAAAAACTATGACTTTGACTAGAAAATCCCCACAGATGGACCAAATTGTTTGACCAAAAAATGATATGGGACTTTTTGCCAAACTAGTTAAAAGATAAATGAAGTGATGGGTAATCCTAGTCAAATATAATGAATCATAGATCTAACACGAGTTCATGCAATAATGTTTGAAAATATATCTAATTATTGAATGAGGTTATTAAATGTAGCTGTAGAGAATGTGTGATGAGACAATAATGAGCAATAAATATGCAAAATAGCAATAAATGTAAATAGGGAGAACGGTTCACCCAAATGTTGAATGAGGTGTATGATTCCTCCCTCTGACAACAATATGTGACAAATGGATAAAGAAATGAACGAATTTCTCAGATCTGATGAGTGGAAAGACGGAATAAACAACAAATTGAATCACTGTGGAAAGGTAATGTTTGTATTATTTCTCAAGAGTCAACTCTTTCTATGAGTTCTTTTCCCGTGAATCTTACATGCCTTTTTGCCCCCTATCTTTTACTATTTATATGAAATATTCCTAGAAAATCCTAAAAAGTACATCGAAGGGAATATTCAATAGAATATTCCTTTTGGTAGTTCCAAGACTATTCTAATCGTTATTCCTATTATTCTCTACTTGACTTTGGCCTTGATATCTTGCTCGGCAGTCCCTCGTTGTTGTGCCCTGCTCGACCTCGGCCATAATGTCTACGTCGAGGTTGTAATTCCCACACTTCTTCACTCCCATTTGAGAATTCCCCAGTCGGATTTTGACCCATACAGTACTAAGGAAGCAAGCAATAAGTTGTAGAGACTTCCTATAATAGGCTGGCTCAAGTTATGCTAGAAATAGCAACAACTAACCAACTGCAAAATTATCAAATGCTATGACAATTTCTCTTGGCAAGTCCAACTAATTCCCAGTAAAGTCAAAGCCACATGTGCATGGGTTAAAATAAGACCGAGGAAATTCGGAACGCGAAGATGATTATTATGAGTGATTTGTAAAGAAAAGGGTTTAGTTTGGCCGAGGTCGACTAGTGATCAATAGAACGAGCCGCCGAATGGTTCAACACAGCCGAGGAAGGGCAGCATAGATAGAAGTGCGGGCTAATTTTGTATTGGGATCTTCAAAGGATTATTCTATTGAATATTCTCTTTGTTTGTACTTTTTAGAGTTATTTGGGAATATCCCATATAAATAGCATGTGAGATAAGGCAAAGGGCATGTAATATTCCATATGGTAAGAACTCTTTTGAAAGCAAGCTCTCTAGATAAATACAAAGAACAACTTTCTGAAGAGATTCGACCTTTTTGGATTATCTGTTGTTATTTCCACCAGATCCGAGAAAGTGTTCAATATTCTTTTATATTCTTGTCATTCATCATTGTCAGAGGAAGGAATCATCCACTTCATTCAATATTGGGTGAATCTTCCTCCTTATTTACATTTAGTGTCATTTATTGTTATTTAATATCTGATACCTCTAATATATTATTACATTCGACGCATTTAATATTGGCGCATTAAATCCGTTTCTCCACTGCCCACTTTTTCACACCATTAATCTAAGATTTGTAGCTATTACATTTAACTAGGATTAACTCCCCTTAATAACTGATTAATTTGTTTCACCTAAGATTATCATTTTTTAGCCAAACAATTTGGCGTCGTCTGTGGGGATTTCCTAGTCAAAGTCTTAGTTCCTTTCACATCTAAAAGAAAAACAACGCAAAGCCTTGTTAGCGTGCATAGTTTAACATGGCGGGTAATGGAGAAGAAAGGATGAAGGCAGTAGCCAGTCTTACTACCAACCTCCTAAACACCATCAATGAGGTCAATGAATCATATGTTGAGGACGTGACACCAAACACCTCCCCCAGGTGGAGCGGTCCACCCCTTCCTCACGGCAGCATCACAACCTCACACGGTAAAGGGTCCTCTACGTCCACAATGGAAGAGGCACCACCAGTGGTGAAAAAGCTGCTTGAGGCGTGGTTGACAAACACACTAACCAGCATCCTCGTCAAACCCACCCAAAGGAAAAATAGAGAATATGCGAGAGTTTGCGTCGCACCAGTGAAAAACGAGCAACAAGGACCTCCTCCTATAACAGGTATTACTCACAACGTTAATAATGCATGTGACAACACCCTTACAACCATTTAGAGGATGATGGAGGAGATGGAGAACGAGAACAAAATGCTCCATGAACAAATGAAAGAGCATCAATAAAGGGTAGACAAACTACCAGGCGCCCCAAAACTCTTACCAAAAAGGGACGCAGGTCGATTTGTTGAGCAGCCATACAGTGACGAAGCTGCACCACACGCCATACCTAAAACCTTCAAAATGTCGCCGTACCTGAAAATATACGACGGTACGACGGACACTGAGGATCATGTGACCCACTATGTCACCGCAGTAAAAGGCAACAACCTCGCCAAAGAACACGTGTCTTCCATATTGCTGAAAAAGTTTGGTGAAACCCTCACTAGGGAAGCACTAACTTGGTATTCACAGCTACCTGCGCGCTCCATAGAGACGTTCGAGTAAATGGCTGCAAAGTTTGTAACTGACCATGTCGGGGCTAAGAAAGCAGAGGCGAGAGTGAATGACATATTTTCCATTAAACAGTCACCCGGTGAAGGACTAAGAGGTTTCCTCGCCCGATTCAATCGTGTGAGGATGACCTTACCAAATGTATAAGAAAGAATGATCGTAGCAGCTTTCCAGAATGGGTTAAACCGGAGCGATTCGAGGGCGACCAGAAAATTTCTAAGCCGACTCATGAAATATCCCCCGACCACTTGGTATGAGATACACAACACCTACTGCACCGAAGTACGAGCTGACGAGGACGACCTCAACGGGCCAACTCAACGGTTGACCTCAGTTCAATTGGAATCCAGGAAAGACCGGAGAAATGACAACAGAAGAGACCATGCAGGTCCGCGACCCAACCGTGAAAGACAACAACCATATGTCAGAGCCGCCATCCTACCACCTCTCAGTCACAGCGATTTCCCATCTAGGCCGCAAACAGGGACTCACCGAAGCGAGAGAGGTATGCCACCACTACTATCTGCTCATGATTTCTATGTTTCTCCCTCAGTAATAGTCTATGCCCTGGAGAAGCTCGGCCCAAAAATGAAGTGGCAACAGAAGATAAGGTCCGACCCAAACACCAGAAAGTCAAATGCCCTCTGCGAATTCCACCAGGAACGGGGCCACAAAACTGTGGACTGCATCGCTCTAAGGCAAGAGGTCGTGAATATGCTTCACCACGGACATTTAAAAGAACTTTTAAGCGATCGAGGAAGGGAAAACTTTGCTCGAGGACGCGAACATCATGAGGGTCCACCAAAACTATTGTCTCCAACTCGAACCATCCAAATGATCATCGGAGGAGGCGACGACGCGTCAATCAACAGCGTAAAACTCACTACCACCCACAAGCTGAAACGGTAAATCACTCATGAACGATATGACGAACTCGAAGAGAGTATCATCTTCGATAAGTCGGATACCGACGGTTTGGTCTTTCCTCACAATGACGCCCTTGTTATTAATTTACGCATCTTAGATACTGATGTAAAACGCATTATGGTCGATGATGGAAGCGGCGCGTGCATTATCCACCCTCGAGTTCTCGCACAAATGAAACTCGAGGATAGGATAGTGCCACGCTGCATCACACTAAAATGTTTTAACAATGCAGTTGAGCGGACGTCTAGAGAAATCACAATATTCTTCCTGGCCGGCGGCATCACTTTGGATACCACGTTCCATATCATGGATCAAGACACGGCATACAACGCCATCATAGGTCAGCCTAGAATACACGCCATGAAAGTCGTCCCTTCCAGCTTATACCAAGCCATCAAATTTCCCACCCCTTGGGGAGTGTTCAACATCCGGAGGAAAGCAATGCACTTCCCAAGAATGCTATCGCATCACCCAAGACTGCACATACACTCAAAAATTAAAGGGCAAAGCCAAAGAGGTATAGCAATTAACAGGGTCGAGGTCAGGCGGTGACAAAGGGGAAGATGTCATCAGAGACCCCAAAATCATAGAGGTCATGGGATCAGCCGTAGAAGACCTCGACCCCGTACAACTCAACAAAGACGACCACAGCAAAAAGGCCTACATCGGCCATAAGCTTCAGGAACCAGGTAAATTCCATCAATTTTTAGCTAACAACGCAAACTTTTTTGCCTTTTCCCATGCAGATATGTCGGGCATCCCGAAAGAGATAGCGACACACAAGCTGAACATCGACCCATTTCACCACCTCTCCCCCAGTACGACAAGTTAGGCGGAAATTTAATTCCGCAATAAACTACGCGGTCCACAAGGAGGTTGAAAAACTGCTGGAAAATGGCTCTATCAGAGAATCAAAGTACCCCTAATGGGTCGCCAAGGTGGTCACGGTGAAAAAGAATAATGGAAAATGGCGGATGTGCGCAAACTTCACGGAGCTGAACAAAGCATGCCCGAAAGACTCATTCCTACTGCCCTATATTGACTAGCTCATTGACGCAACAGCTGGACACGAGCTATTAAGCTTCTTAGACGCCTACTCGGGCTACAACCAGATCCACATAGAAGAGGAAGACCAGGAAAATACCACCTTCATCACTCACCAGGGGACGTACTGTTACAGGGTGATGCCTTTGGGACTGAATAATGCAGGGGCAATGTATCAGAGGTTGGTGACAAAAATGTTCAAAGACCAACTCGGCAAAACCTTGGAGGTCTACATCGATGATATGTTGGTCAAGTCAAAAAAGAAAGAGGATCACATCGACCACTTAAAAGAGGCCTTTGACATACTCAGACGATATGGTATGAAATTGAACCCCGAAAAGTACACCTTCGGCGTAACCTCGGGGAAGTTCCTCATCTTCTTAGTATCACAACGAGGCATCAAATTAAACCCCGACCAAATCAAAGCTATAGAAGGAATACCATAGAACTTGACCAGTAAGAAACATGTGAAGAAGTTGACCGGTCGTATAGCCGCCCTGTCGAGACTCATCTCACGGTCCTCCGATAGAGGCCAATAATTTTTCAGCGTACTCAAGAAGAACAATGGACTCCAGTGGAACTCCGAATACGGCAACGCCTTGAAAGAGTTAAAGGCGTACTTATATTTACCCCCACTGCTCGCTAAAGCAGAACCCAGAAACGCCTCCTCGTTTACCTGGCCGTGTCTGACGTGGCGGTGAGTGCGGTCTTGGTCCGAGAAAACAAAGGTACGCAATCTCCCATCTATTACATTAGTAAGACCTTGGTAGACGCGGAGACGAGGTATCCACACCTCGAGAAGCTGGCCCTGGCTTTGGTCGTAGCTTCATGAAAACTTAGACCCTATTTCCAGTGCCACCCCATCTCGGTAGTCACGACCTTTCCCTTGAGGAGTATTCTGCATAAACCCGAGTTGTTGGGCAGATTGGCCAAATGTGACATAGAATTGAGCGAGCATGATAACCTATCAACCGCGAACGGCAATAAAGTCGCAGGTTCTCGCCGACTTCTTCGCCGACTTCAGCACAAAAATAATGCCTGAAGTCGAAAAGAAAGTCGAACATACTTCCCCTAAAATGCAAGACCTATGGGTTTTGTATATCGATAGCGCCTCTAACGCGTCGGGGTCTGGACTGAGACTCGTTCTCGAGGTCCCAACAGGCGAAGTAATTCGCCAGTCCATAAGATGCCTGGATATGACTAACAATGAGGCCGAGTATGAGGCCGTGATTGCAGGACTAAAGTTAGCGCTCAAGTACGAAGCGAAGCGAGTCATCCTACATTGCGACTCTTATCTCGTTGTCAATCAAGTCATAGAGACTTTCCAAATCAAGGAACAAAGACTACAAAAATATCAGGCCGAGATCTACGAGTTGTAACCCAAGTTCGATGAATGCCATCTTGACCAAATCCCTCGAGCACAGAATATCGAAGCAGGTGGCCTTGCCAAACTAGCAGCAGCCACTAAAAGCATCACCGGAGAAGGGAATATGGTCACTCGCCTCCACTCATTGATCGATCAAATCAAGGTACGAACTATAAACCTAAATTAGGACTGGCGCAATCGCATTGTCACATATTTTCAGGACGGCGTGCTTCCAAATGATTAAAAAAGAATCCAAAAATCTTCGAATGCAGGCGTCCAAGTACAACGTCATAAATAACGACCTATACAAAAAAACGTATGAAGGGCCCCTAGCGAAATGCTTAGGCCCAAACCAGACACGACGCGTTCTAAAAGAAGTCCACGATGGTCACTGCGGAGCTCATACCGGCAATCGATCTCTAGTCAGATGCTTCATACGAGCAGGTTACTACTGGCCCACAATGAGAAAAGAGGTTGTCGACTTCGTAAAAAAATCGTAACAGTGCCAAAGATACGCCCCCATGATCCACCAAGCGGGAAAGCATCTCCACTCAGTCACCTCGCTTGGTCCTTTCATCAAATGAGGGATGGACATCGTCGGACCCCTCTTAGTAGAACGAGGTAATGTACAATTCGTTTTAGTTTTAACTGATTATTTTTCCAAGTGGGTGGAAGAAGGTGCATTCGCCCAAATACACGAGCAGGAAGTGATCGCCTCCATATGGAGGAATATCGTGTGTCGTTTCGGCCTCCCCAAAGAAATCAGTTGTGACAACGGGCCGCAATTCACTAGAAAAATGATCGTCGAGTTCTTCAAGAAATGGCATATCAAAAGAATACTCTCAACTCCATATCACCCTGTGGGCAATGGGCAAGCAAAATCCTCCACAAATCAATATTGAATATCATGAAGAAAAATCTCGATAACGCCAAGGGACTGTGGCCGAAATTACTGCTGGAAGTGCTATGGGCATACCGCACAACGCCAAAAACAATCACATGAGAAACACCTTACTTACTAGTCTACGGGACTGATGTAGTAATATCGGTCGAGGTCGGAGAACCAAGTCTAAGATACTCACACGAGAGCGGGCCGAGAAACGACAAAAGCAGGAGGCAAGACCTCGACGAGGTTGAAGAACGAAGAGACATGGCTTACATAAGGATGGTCGCCTAGAAACAACAGGCAGAGCGATACTACAACAAAAAATCCAAGGTCAGACCGCTCAAAATCGGGGACTACGTACTCAAGGACAAAACACAGGTAAGCAAGGATCCACGGGAAGGAAAGCTAGGAAAAAATTGGGATGGCCCATACAAAATTACGGTGACATCAAGCAAAGGGTCATTTCAACTGGAAACAATGGAAGGAAAACTACTACCAAACAACTTGAACATTTCCCACCTCAAGTACTTCAACTTCTAAGGAAAGATGTTCTCCGAGCCGTACTCTTATTCCCTCACCTGAGTTTTATCACAATCGAGTTTTCTCGGGGAGGTTTTTAACGAGACGACGAGGAGGACATTTCGAAGTTAAGCACAAGCAGGTGAGAACACGAGTTAGCCAGTTCATTGCTCGATCTCTCGAATATTTCTCCAGGTCAACCAATGAAGGGACTAGATAGATTGGGACTAGAATACCAGCCCGAGAAAAACATGTAAATTTCCCCAGTATATATATGTAAGAAAAGCATACAAGTACATAATGTTCGCCTATGTCTCCACCAAGTTTAACACTACACCAATTCGACCTCGCTCAAATCAACTCACATTCGACCTCGTTCGAATTAATTAAGAGTAACATTCGACCTCGCTCGAATCAACTTACATTCGACCTCGTTCGAATTAATTAAGAGTGACATTCGAACTCGCTCGAATCAACTCACATTCGACCTTGTTCGAATTAACTAAGAGTAACATTCAACCTTCCTCGAATTAATTAAGAGTAACATTCGACCTCGCTCGAATCAACTTACATTCGACCTCGTTCGAATTAATTAAGAGTGACATTCGAACTCGCTCGAATCAACTCACATTCGACCTTGTTCGAATTAACTAAGAGTAACATTCAACCTTCCTCGAATTAATTAAGAGTAACATTCGACCTCGCTCGAATCAACTTACATTCGACCTCGTTCGAATTAATTAAGAGTAATATTTGACATCGATCGAATCAACTCACATTTGACCTCGTTCGAATCAATTAAGAGTAACGTTCGACCTCGCCCGAATCAACTCACATTCAACCTCGTTCGAATTAATTAAAACTCACATTCGACCTCGTTCGAATTAATTAAGAGTAACATTTGACCTTGCTCGAATCAACTCACATTCGACCTCGTTCTAATTAATTAAGAGTAACATTCAACCTCGCTCGAATCAACTCACATTTGACCTTGTTCGAATTAATTAAAACTCACATTCCACCTCGCTCGAATTCAACTCACATTCAACCTAGCTCAAATTTGGTTCACACTTAACCTCATTCGAATTAACTAAAACATTCTACCTAACTCGAATTCAATTCACAGTTAACCTCGTTCGAGTTAATTAAGGCGACATTTGACTTCGCTCAAACCAATCAAAGACACACTCGACCATGTTCGAGCTAACGCCTACCAACACAGTTCTTCTAATCAAGGCAATCAATTGAGTAAAATATCCAAGGAAAAAATGGATGACTCGGAAATAAACATCGAAAATGGCATCCAAGTCAAAGAGGTATATTACAAGGGCCAAACAGATGCCCACAAAATTAAAAATAAATATTACAAAAAGCATTACTCAGAATTATCGTCCCTGCCATCATCCTCATCGGTCGAATACTCATCATTGTACCAAGCACCTTCTCGATCCCGTCCAGTTCATCCTCACCATTGCCCGCCCGCGGCGTGGCGGATCACAGCCACAGGCAACTCGAGCTATGCACGCCTAGGCACGAGCATCCTCGAACTCAACCTCAATAACTCTCTCTACCATCATCAAGTCCCTGAATATGTCAAGTTGGGCCTCAGCATGGATCCACTTCTCATATGAATCCCACGCAACATCTGGATAAGCGGACGTGTGAGAGGAAGACGGTCGAGCCAATAGATGTGCCCTTTCGGCCTCAAGAGCGGCGACCTGATCATTTAAGTTCGAAACCTCTCTCTCAAGCCCTCCAATCCGCTCATCAAGCCTTGCCTCCCTTAGGGGCCCTCTCTACTTCACTCACTCGTTCAGATTGGAGGATGCAAATGACCTCCTCCAACGCCGCCACCTTCGCCAAAGCCGCCACCCTGGCTTCCTCGGCCTTCCCCAACACCACAATTTTCTCAATCAACTCATCACTTAAGTCGTTGGCTCTGGTCGAACTCTGCTCAAGTTCAGACCGTAGGGATGCCATCCGAGCTTGAAGATCGGCACACTCAGCGTCGACCCCCTTGCTCACTTCGAGCTCGTCCTCCTTGACTTTAAACGCTCCCTCGAGCTCACTACATTTGCCGATGACCCTCACGATTTCATCGTCCTTCAGCTTTAGCTCGTCCGTGAGAGATTGGAAGTTACCGTCCATACCGAATCGGAGGCATATCTCACGGTGCTTGGCGCGGTACTCATGATACTTCGACTCATTTCTTTTGAAAATAGCCCTCCTCTTCTCTTCTCAGCGGGCACACTCAATCTCCAAAATAAGGGTCTGATGAACAGGGAAAAAGCAGAAGAAAGAAGTCAGTAAAAACAAACAAAAAGGGGAAAGAGAGTGAATGTAAGGTACAAGAACTCGAAAAACCAAAAACTTACCCGCAAAGCCATTGCGGATATGCCCAGCGACAGAGCGGCATCATCGAACGTCCGTAAAGTTCTGTCCTCGGCGTTATAGAAAAGGGGACCCTAAGAAGGAATCACGCTCTCTCAATTCACCAACAAGTCGCAGTCGAGGGGAATGACTATGTTGCGAGTAGATCCCTCCGTCCTCACTTCTACCCGAGTAAACCCCTCATTGAACATCCGTACCTCTACGAGGTCGATGTCGGAACCGGTTTTATAGCCTTCTATGGCCACACCTTTCCCCCTATCCTTAGTAGATGAAGGAATGTCAGCCTGCTTAACGGTGATGGATCGCTCCTCGGAACAGCCTCTGCCGCCTCTGATCGCCGCCTCTGATCGCCCCCTCTTTCGACGATGACTTCAGGCAAAGGAGCAATTTCTACATCCTCTGCAGGTGATAAAGTCTCAGTTTTCAAGTCTACGTCGCCCTTAGATGCAACCGTGGCCAACTCAGGATCGCCCCTCGTTAACTCTTCGGCCCATTTGTCTCGTCGTCGAATTCTACTCTCCGCCTTTTTAGGAGAACCAATTCCTCCTTACTCGGAGACGATTCGTCTACCAAGTGCAGCATAGGGGAAACTGGAGTCTCTGCTGATAGGGTCGCCGCCCGTCGGCTAGGCCTACGCAGGACCAGGGTCGGAGAGGAAGCAGCAGTCTGTACGAACTTTCCTGCAGACGCAGCAAGTAGTGACCCAGTGGAGGCACCTGGTTGACAAAAAGCGAGGGTAGGAGCCTTCACTTTCTTCGAAGCCCTCCAACCTGACAACTAGAACAGAAGTTAAACTAACCCTGCTACAGGAGAGAAGTTAGAAAAGGAGAAGATGACATAAAAATCGAAGCAACAGAAGGTCGAAATGGATGACTTACCGGCGCAGAAGGTTTATGTCCAATTTTTTTGCGGAACGCCGACCATTCACGGATCCCTACCTTGTGGGGCAAAATTTGACTCACACAGTCACGAATGTCGGCGACCAACATAGGAGGCTCTTTCTCGGATGCACAAAAGAGGAAGAGAATAACCCACTTGGAATGGGTACGCATAGAATGCGCAATACCCTGGACGATGAATATATATTACGTCACGGCCAGCTGGGACCAGGTCGATGTGGGCCGGGATGTTGTACTTGGCCCTAAACTCAACGAGGTCGGTTGTGTCCATTTCGGACTCTACAGGTTCAGGCTCATCCCAGGTGACTTCGAGAATTCCGACCTGGCACTATCATTACAAGGAATGATTTCATCCACGGTGGGAAAGCTCTCGTCCTCAGTAGTGACAGCAATATCGTCAACGTGAGGGGGCATTCTCACTGCTAGTGGGGTTGGCTCAGGAGCCTCACTAGAGGCAAGAGGTGCGTTAACCATTTTTGGTTGGTTGTAGATACAGAAGATACGAACTCGGAAGGAGGCAGAAATAACAAGAATCACTCTAACCAGAAAGGAGAGTAGGCATGCGAAAATGGAAGCAACCGGAGCAAGAACACAAGCAAGAATGCAGGAAGAATAAGAAGAAGAAGAAGAAGAAGAAGAGAGAAAACGATGCAGGTTCAAAAGCTGGAAAATATAATGGTTTGCTCAAAGGGTCCCCCATCCTTATTTATAGAGAACATAGCCACTCAGATCGAGAAAATCAACCGTCAAATACACAGAGATCAAAACAACAGGGGCACTGGAAGCGATGCAATGCATCGGGAAGATGCGTAATAATGACGCGTAAGGCCGTGACGTCATTCTAAACCAACATCACAATTAAGTGTGGTTCTCAAAATGACACGTCACCATCTAGGCCGCGATCCTTGCTACTCGACCTCCCCGTCCGAATTTCTCAACTACGACTAATGAAGTCCACTCACCGAGGTCGGCCAAAAGACAACCTCGATAAGCGGAGGGACTAACTGTATGGGTTAAAATCAGACCAAGGAAATTCGGAACACGGAGATGATTATTATGAATGATTTGCAAATCAAAGGGTTTAGTTTGGCCGAGGTCGACTAGTGATCAATAGAATAAGCCGCCGAGTGGTCCATCACGGCCGAGGACGAGTAGCATAGATAGAAGTAACGGCTAGTTTTGTATTGGGATCTTCAGAGGGAATATTCTATTGAATATTCTCTTTGTTTGTACTTTTTAGGGTTCTCTGGGAATATTTCATATAAATAGTATGAGAGATAAGGTAAAGGACATGTAATATTCCATATCATAAGAACTCTTTTGAAACGAAAGCTCTCTAGATAAATACAAAGAACAACTTTCTGAAGAGGTTCGACCTTTTTGGATTATCTATTGTCATTTCCACCAGATCCGAGAAAGTGATCAATATTCTTTTATATTCTTGTCATTCATCACTGTCAGAGGAAGGAATCATCAACCTCATTCAATATTGGGTGAATCTTCCTCCTTATTTATATTTAGTGTCATTTATTGTTATTTAATATTTGATACCTCTAACATATTATTACATTCGACGCATTTAATACTGGTGGATTAAATCTGTTTCTCCATTTCCCACTTTTTCATACCATTAATTTAAGATCTGCAGTTATTAGCTTTAACTGGAATTATCATTTTTTGGTCAAACAACATTGGTACAAGTTTAACATTGCAGTCCAACTCCAGAGAAGGACAATTCTGCGAAAGTTAAATGAGTAGGACAATTTTAAGCAAGAAAAAGACAAAAAGACAGTCAAATATAGGAATGGTAGGCGGTGCAGGTTCTGTCTGAACCCACACAATTTCAATCTGTCCCACCCCGCATCTACTTGCCCCACCCTCCACCTGCATTCACCCGCTTGTCCCGCAAATTTTTTTAATAAAAGCTCTCTATTTTTTTGTGGGTTTTTTGCCAGCAAAAATTAGCCGAAGGAAATCCTGATTGTTGTCTCGTATGTAATTGTTCTGTCATTAGTTCATTACTGTATTTGTATTTTTAATGTCATTACCGTATACAATTATTTATATAAACTTACAATGGTTCTAGAATGACTTTAATCTGCAAATTTAAAATCTATGCCAAAAGTTTGTCGGTGGTTCCAACTTATGCTAGCAAAGCAGTCTGGGTTTTTTATTGATATTTCCTATTTAAGACTACTCAAGCACATAATATTTAGCATTTATGTCTGTTAGTTCAAAAAATTAAATCTCCAACCCGCGACCCGCCCGGCATATTTTTTTATTATTTAAAATTAAACCCGCTCCGCCCTGCCCCGCCCCGCCCCGCCCCGCCCCGCCCCGCCCCGCCCCGCCCCGCCCCGCCCCGCCCCGCCCCGCCCCGCCCCGCCCCGCCCCGCCCCGCCCCGCCCCGCCCCGCCCCGCCCCGCCCCGCCCCGCCCCGCCCCGCCCCGCCCCGCCCCGCCCCGCCCCGCCCCGCCCCGCCCCGCCCCGCCCCGCCCCGCCCCGCCCCGCCCCGCCCCGCCCCGCCCCGCCCCGCCCCGCCCCGCCCCGCCCCGCCCCGCCCCGCCCCGCCCCGCCCCGCCCCGCCCCGCCCCGCCCCGCCCTGCAACCGCAAACTCCTACCGCCCCGCTAACGCTCAAACTCACCTCGCCCCGCACCCGCACCACCCCATTGACATCCCTAGTCAAATACGAGTTGGGAAATGAGTAAGCCAGCAACATGGGAAAAAGAAAATACAAGAGACAACTCTTGTCAAACTGAATTCTACAAAGTACAAACACAACATAAGCTTACAATAGAAACATATTCGTTTGAAACAGCAAATCCTAGTTATCACAGGTGCATTGCTCAAAAGTTCTTTATCACATGAGAACAGAAATATAAATATTTTCAACGTCAAAGAACCAGATACCACACATCTGATTACTCATATTGTTCAATGCTTCACCGCTTTCTGGTATGCCTCTTGCTGCTCTTCTTATGGCTAATTCGCTCTTCAGAATCGGAGCCAGAATCTGAAGATGAATCAGAAGACTCAGAGGTTGAGCTGTATTTCCGGTGTCTTCTCTTCTTCTGCTGCTGCTTCTTCTTCTTCTTCTTCTTCCTCTTCCTCCTCCTCTCTTCCTCTGAATCAGTTGAAGAACTATAACTTGATTCACTTTCCCCCGAAGAATCATCGGACCTTGCCACTGGTGACGCCTCACTGTCAGATTCAAAGACTGAAGCCTCACTATCACTCCCGGACTCTGTATCCGACTTATGCTTCCTCTTACTCTTCTTCACAGATTTTTCACTCTTCCTCTCCTTCTCAATATCTGGGTTTTCTAGATCATAAGATACTGATACTTTCATCCTCAGTTTTGGATTTTTCAGCTGCTGTGTACGAGACGGTCGTGATATGTAAACCCTCTCATTCTTGCACTCATAAGTCCAGTGCCCTGACTGGAAACATTTCTGACATTGAGAAGCTGCAGCAAAGGTGGAACCTGAAGCCTTGATGTCTTTCCTTTCACCCAATCTCACCTGTTTCTCAGTACTCATCAAATACATCTGCCTCTTTGCTTCTTTTCTTTCCTGCCATCGACTGGGTCCTTCTTCCTTCTGGCCATATGCATTGACATTTCTTGCAGCAGCAGTGGCGGCGCGCTCAGCCTGAGCACGACTCAAACCCTTTGCAGCTGACAAGGCTGCAACCTTAATCCTTTCTGCTGCATCCTGAGCACCACTTTCCTCATTCTTAGAGGATGCCATGATATTGGCACTCAACAAAGAAGAGTCCTCTCTTCGAGTTAACCGTAATCTCTATCAGTACCCTGGACAGAAAACTAGAGAACAGCACAAAAAGTTAAGGTTACTGAAAAGATGGCAAAAACCAGCCAGAACATTAAAGTAATCAAAAGTATATTCTTTCAACCACATTTCTTAATACAATTTATACTCTTCCAAGTACAGTGCATTCCCAAGTAAAAATCAAAAGATAATGCCTCAATCCTAAGCTAATTGGTGTCAGCCATATAATTCGTAGCATCTACTCAAACCCATTTCATTCCAAAAACCAGGAAAACCAAAGTCTTGCCTTCTTATTCAATTACAGGTCTAAGTGAACAGAATTACTAATTACGGGAGGTATTGGTGTACTTCAAAAGCAATCGACACTGAATGCTTGCTCAGATATTCTAGTAGGTTAATTAATTAATTAAAGGATATGCATCCTAGTATCCCATATCAAAGGAATAGATAATGTTCTATCTTTGACAACCTTAATCCTTTTTTTTTTCCTTTTTTCCTAATTCAGAAAACAGATTACGAAAGCCCAAAAAGAAAGATTGATACATGGGAAACAGAAAATAATTGGAAAATTATATCATAAAAGATCACAAAGAAGAAAAATACGAATCTGAGCAGGCTTTCTCAATCCAATTAGACAAAGCAGAAATCATCCAAAAATCAGCATAAGAAAGGCACTAGGATTTCTTGCCATTCGCGAATTCTGGGGGAAAAAGAGAGATACTTGCAACTTGGTTTTGATGGAGAGGAACGGATGTTGCTACGCAGAAACAGCTTCAATGAGTTGAACGTCAAAATTGCAAAGGTTATAACTTACTTTGCCGACTTTCGTTTTACAACTTGTTTGACTTCAAAACTTAAAATACGAATATGATATGATCAATTACCTTAAAACACGACCTCCTTAAAATATTAAGTACCCCTAGTTTTACCCCAAAAGTACGGGTTATAACATATTTGATTCGTTTAAGCTCCAGCCCTAACAATACTTCCTTAACACTTGGCTTTAACCCATCGTTATCTTTGCAAAGGTCCTTAACCTCTCCGGCTCATATTGATTCACTTACGACGCATTCTAACATAAATTTACGGGGTGTAACATGAATTTTGGTAAAGCAACTATTTTTTTTTTTTTTGATAAGTAATAAGGATTTTATGAACGCTTCCAGCAAAATAAAATGCTAGAATGTAGTTACAAAAGTGCGTTAACACTTCACATCATGTAATGTACTCAGTAGGTGTAACACGACTTCAACATCATTTAAATTTGCCATGTTACACCAAGAAGAAACAACTAATTTTTACTCATAAAAGTTGGTTTAAAGCCATTAAAACCCATCTTCTGTTAAGTTTAATATAGAGACTTTGTTTTAATTTTTCCAAGTGTTAAGCTTAGTACTTTATAGGTCCCTCAATGATTTCAGCTTATGGAAAAGCTTAAGGAGGCAAACTTGGTAAACCAATTCCTCTGGCACCGGTAAAGATGGACTCAAGAATACTCTGACTCTTGCAAGATATAAGGGTGTGGTTGATTGGATTTTGAAACTGAGTCTGACACTTTATCGTATTTTGGTACAAGATAATTGAATAGAAATGAATCAATTATATAAGTAAAAGTTAGGTTATTCACTAAAAAGTGATTGTTCTATATGCTAGCAGAAATAAGCTAAGCAAAACGCATAAAAACTACATACTAACTAGGGCTTTAACATCTCCATCTCCATCTCCATGAAAACATCATCTTAATGCTTTACTTCCTTCTCAAACACTCATCTATAGCAAACACTAAATTCATGCTTCCTACAAATTCTTTCAAATTTTATCGATTTACTCACAACATTTCACTCGATTGATCCAGAAACCAAACAGGTTTTGTTAACCAAGACAGCCCAATACCAATTGCACTAAAAACAGGCTCATGTTTAAACATTCCATCGAACAGGTAGCAAGCACGGGTCAATCCTAAACGAAAGTTACCAAGTTCGCAAGACTGACACGACATATTTAAGGTCTGATAAGGGTATAGTTTGAATGCTTTATATATAACAAGTTAGATTAAAGCAAACCTGAATCAGATGTGATACGGATGCGACGGGTGCTGATCTAGAGGTCGGATCATTCATGATTTACATCTTAAGATTCGGAGGTACGGATCCAAATACGAATATGGGTACGGGGATTCGGCAAAAAATAATTCAAATTATCCAAAAATAGAGTTATAAAAATATGTCTACATTATGAGACATTATGTAGAAAACTAACAAGGCATTCCGAGAAAGAGAAAATAATCATCAAAAGGAGAATCCAAGAAGGAAATAAAAGGAAACTGACCGACATAGAAGTTTCTATATACAAGGTGTTCATTTTCTTCTATTTCACCGTAGCTTTTGTTTTGATTTCAGAAATCATTATATTTGTCCTGAATTCCTCGGTCGATTTTGGTCAAAGTACCCAAAATTAGTTGACCAAATCTGGTACGGATCCCACACCCAAACCCATATCGTGTCGACACGGGTGCGAAACCAAAAGTGATGAGTCTGAGCAACTTAGGTTTGGACGACTCTTTAGGTTTTCCTCACTGAAATTCAGCAGTGTTGTGTCTTTCTCTGAATGCGTGGCATAAATATAAGAGATGAAGCATTTGAGGGCTCTTCTTGGACTGCGTCCAATAAGTGAAACCCAAATTTTAGGTAACGAACAAATTGAGCGAAGGGCACAAATAGACGTTTCTAGGACCCCCTACTTGAAGAATAGCCAAAATTTACAATGCAGGTCTGAAGTTGAAATCCACAGGTCTAAAGTTTCCAATTTCAGAACTATGGATCTGAAATTGGCCTCTGCCAAAGCCTTACTTCAATGATCTCATTAAGGGTATGTACCTGCTAACAATTTATTATTTTGTTTTAAAGAAAAAAAATGATGATTTGCTTCATTCCAATTCGGAAAAACTGTGGGATACAATAACAACTTAGCATTTTGAGCTACGTGCAAACGAACTTCTCTAGCAAAATGGAGTCAAGAACTAGCTCGGAGATTTACAAGATATCAGACATTATCTGGCTTGGATTTTCAATTGATTGTGATATTTTTCTTTCCGTAAATACTAGACAATTAATTAAAGACTAATCAATTATTCTAAAATATCAGTAAGTTATTCACTAAAAAATAACTATTCTATATACTGGTAGAACCGATTATTCAGCATACAATCAGACCTCTCTATAGCAACATACTTATATAACACCACTTCACTATAAAAGCCAAGTTTTTTGAGAATCAAATGTCATATTTTGTTATAATATATGTTCTCTATAACAGCAATTCACTATAACATCCAAAACTATCCGGAACAAAGGAGGTTATTATAGAGAGGTTTGACTCTATATGAAAATTCCAAACAAACAGGCCCAACTATTATGCTTTACTTTAATAAAATCCAAAATTTAGTAATCTAATCACTAGAACGTAAATAACATCTTATACAAACATTCTATCGAACAGGTAACAGGCATTAGTCAATCCCAGAAGAAACTTTTGCAATGCGCAAAACTAATATCGGATTGTTTATGATTTGTATTCAACTAAAGTTTTAATGTATGACAAGTACTATGAAAATGAAACAAACCTTGTTTATCTTTGCTTTCGGACTTACAAGTTCAAGGCTTCAAGCTCAGAAATTCAATAGAGAAGAACACGCGTCTTGACACATATGAGAACCATTTGAGGGCTCTTCTTGGGCTGCCTGAATAAGTTAAAACCCGAAAGACCTTAACAGGGACTTCGGCCCATTTGATTACTTGAAATATTTTTTCTTTTTCTGTCTTACTCTTTTGTTTTTCTTGTGAGAGGTATATTATGAAAAATTGGATCTTATAACAACACATAACAGAAATGGCAAAGCCTTACATTAGGTTTGGCAAAAATAGCTGTATTGGTCAAAATTTGGATTGGATTTAGCAGTTGTAATGGACGTGGTCGAAGCTTAAGTCAGCCGTAGCTTAGCGATGAAGAGTCATCTTTAGGAGAGTTAATGCCAAGGTCGAGTAGAGAACGTGTGAAAGTAACGGTATTATAAGTTTAGGGCAGAGCGGAGGAATATTCCATTTAAATATTCCTTCGGTTGTACTTCTTTAAAGTTTTTTAAGAATATCTCCTATAAATAGGAAAAGATAAAGAAAAAAAGGGGGATCTAGAATTTTCTGATAAGAGCATACTTGTAAAGTTGACCATAAAAAATATACAAAGCTTGTCTTACATTGATTCCTTTGTTCTAAATATACCTTTTTGTTCACAAGATCCGAGGGTCTCGTGTTCATCCCTATTTTATATTATCCCACATTGTTGTCAAGAAGAAGATTCATCCAAGTCACTTAATATTTGGGTGAAAAATTCCTCCTTATTACATTTATTGCCATTATATGTGTTTACTCTATAGACTTTTTATTGCATTCATTGACAATCATTGGGCACGATTTGCTTACATTTAATATTCCTGGATGCGATCTAACCTTATTCACATACTGAATCTCCAGTTCTAGTAGTCATTAGCTTTAACTAGGATTTACCCTCTAGTTTACTTATTAATTCGTTTTAAGAAAAGGTTGATACTTTTTTGGCAAAACAGTTTGGCGTCGTATGTGGGGAATTTTCTAGTTAAAATTCTTAGTTTCTTCTAGATCTAAAATAACACACACAACAGTCATCTTTTCCTCGTTCGCACAAACTAACAATGGCAAAAAAAGGAGAATAAAGGCTAAAAGCCATAGTGGATGTCACTGNCCCCCCCCCCCCCCCAATGGGAGTGTAACCGTCTCACGCGAAAGGGGAACTTCCATGTCCACAACTGAAGAGGCACCACCTGCAGCGAAAAAACTACTGGAGGCGTGGTTGACGAGTACTCTAAGCAACATCCTCGACAAATCAGTTCAAGGGGCGAGTCAAAACTTCGTACGAGCGGATGCTACAACAGCCGTCAACGAGCAACCCGCTCCCCACCCAAAAGGTAACACTCACACTACTGTTGATGCAGGCAATGACGCACTTGCAGCCATTCTGAAGAAGATGGAAGAAATGGAAAATGAGAACAAAGCGCTCCGCGACCAGATGAAGGAGCATCAAGAAAGGGCCGATAAGATATCGGGCACCCCGAAACTCCTACCAACACGGGAAGTCAGCCGGTTCGTCGAACAGCCGTACAGCGAAGAGACAGCCCAACATGCCATACCGAAGACCTTCAAAATGCCACCGTATTTGAGAATATATGATGGCACAACAGATCCTGAAGATCATATCATTCACTACGTCACAGCGATGAAAGGCAACGACCTCTCAAAGAAACAGGTACCGTCAGTGTTGCTGAAGAAGTTCGGCGAAACCCTAACAGGGGGCCTTAACATGGTACTCACAGTTACCAGCACGGTCAATAACGACGTTCAAGGAAATGGCTAATAAGTTTGTCACTGCACACGCTGGGGCTAAAAAGGTGGAGGCCGGGGTGAATGATATATTCGCCATAAGACAATCGCCCGACGAGGGACTCAAGGACTTCCTCGCCCGATTCAATAGAGTTAGAATGAGCTTGCCAAACGTATCAGAAAGGATGGCAGTGGCAGCCTTCCAAAATGGATTAAATAGGAATGGATCGTGGGCGACCAGAATATTATTGAGCAGACTCATGAAATACCCTCCCACCACTTGGGAAGAAATCCACAACGCCTATTGTGCCAAGGTGAGAGCAGACGAGGACGACCTCAACGATTCAATTCAACGGCTAACTTCAGTCCAAACAGAGTCGAGGAGAGATCGCCCCAACGACAGTCGAAGAGATCATTCAGGTCCACGTCTCAACCGAGATAGGAACCAACCATGTCAAAGCGGCCATCCCTCCATCTTCTCTCCATACAGAAGGTTCGTCCAGGTCGAACACAGGGACTCAACAAAATGACAGAGGTATGCCTCCACTTTTATCTACTCATAAGTTTTGTGTTTCCCCTTCAGAAATAGTGTACGCACTAGAGAAGCTCGGCCCGAAGGTAAAGTAGTCGTAAAAGATGAAGTCCGACCCAAGTACCAGAAAGTTGAACGCCCTCTGTGAATTCCACCAAGAGCGAGGTCACAAGACCGAAGACTGCATAGCGCTATGACAAGAAGTGGTTAACATGCTCCATCAAGGGCACCTAAAGGAGCTGATGAGCGACCGAGGAAGAGCCAACTTCGGCCGTGGCCGAGAATACCAAGTCCCTCCAAAGCCTCCCTCCCCCGCCCACACCATCCAGATGATCATCGGCGGAGGTGACTAAGCAGCAATCAATCACGTAAAATTCACCACCATACATAAACTGAAGCGGTCGATCACCTATGAACGGTATGATGACCTCGAAGACAATATCATCTTCGATAGGTCAAACCCACGATTTGACTTATCCTCACTTCGATGATCTTGTCATTACTTTACATATTTCAGATACTGATGTAAAAAGAATAATGGTAGATGACGGGAGTGGCGCGTGTATTATCCACCCCCGAGTTCTCGCATAAATGAGACTTGAGGACAAGATAGTACCACGATCCATAACAATAAAGGGTTTTAACAATGCAGTTGAGAGAACCTCAGGAGAAATAACGCTACCCATCCTGGCCGGGGACGTCACCCTAGAGACAACGTTCCATGTCATGAACCAGGACACAGCCTACAACACCATCATAGGGCGACCCTAGATACACGCGATGAGAGCCATCCCGTCTAGCTTATATCAAGTAATCAAGTTCCCTACTCCGTGGGGGATATTCAGCATCCGAGGTGAACAACGCACGGCCTAAGAATGTTATCGCATCGCCCAAGACTGTACATACACAACACAGTTACAGGGAACGAGCTCGAAAGCATAGCAATTACCAAATTCAGGGCCCAAACTCGACAAATAGAAAGATGTCATCAAGGACCTCGACGCCGTGGAGCCTATCGGGTCAATGCTAGAAGACCTCGACCCCATCCAAATAGACAAAAATAACCACAATAAAAAAGCTTACGTCGGCCATAAACTCTCCAAACCAGGTAAATTCATAATTTTTTTACTAACAATGCAGATCTATTCGCTTTCTCCCATGCAGATATGTCAGGTATCCCGAAAGACATTTGCCACGCACAACTTGAATGTAGATCCATTCTACCCACCAGTACGACAAATAAGAATAAAATTCAATAGGTCGTCCGCGATGAGGTGGAAAAATTACTCGCCAACGGCTCCATCAGAAAGTCTAAATTCCCCCAATAGGTCGCCAATGTGGTCATGGTAAAGAAGAAAAACGGGAAATGGCGCATGTGCGTGGATTTCACAGACCTAAACAAAGCATGCCCAAAAGACTCTTTTTTGTTGCCGCACATTGACCAACTCATCGACGCAACAGCAAGGGCACGAGTTGTTAAGCTTCTTGGACGCCTATTCGGGATATAACCAAATCCTCATGGAGAAGAACCAGGGAAAGACCACTTTCATAACTCATCGAGGGACGTACTGCTATAGAGTCATGCCATTCGGGTTGAAAGACGCAGGAGCAACCTATCAAAGGCTGGTCACCAAGACTTTTAAGGACTAGCTCGGCAAAATAATGGAAGTATACATAACGATATGTTGGTCAAATCCAAAAGGAAAGAAGATCATATCGACCACCTGAAATAGGCCTTCGATATACTAAGGCGTTACGGCATGAAGCTAAACCCAGAGAAGTTTACTTTTGGCGTAACCTCGAGCAAGTTCCTCGGCTTCCTAGTGTCGCAAAGAGGCATCGAATTCAACCCCGACCAGATCAAAGCTATCGAAGGAATACCTGAAGTGCTGACCAACAAGAAACAGGTACAAAAACTGACCGGCCGTATAGTCTCCCTGTCGAGATTCATTTCGCGATCCTCCGATAGATGACACAAATTTTTCAACGTGCTCAAGAAAGACAACGTGCTCCAGTGGAATTCAGAATGCATCGAGGCCTTAAGGGAACCCAATGAACGCCTTCTGATATACTTGGCCGTATCAGAGGTCGCAGTAAGTGCAGTGCTGGTCCGCGAAAACAAAAGTATGTAATCTCCAATTTATTATATTAGCAAAACCCTGGTCGATGCCGAAACGAGGTACCCCCACCTCGAAAATTTGGCTCTGGCATTGGTCATAGCTTCACGGAAGCTTAGACCCTATTTTCAATGTCACCACATATCGGTGGTCATGACCTTCCCCCTAAGAAGCATTCTACATAAGCCCAAACTGTCAGGGAGATTGGCCAAATGGGCCATAGAATTGAGCGAGCATGATATCACATATCAACCGCGAATGGCGATAAAGTCGCAAGTACTAGCCGACTTTAGCGCCGACTTTAGCGCCAAGATAATGCCTAAAGTCGAGCAGGAATCTTCTCGTACCTCTCCCAACTTACCCGGCCTATGGGTCCTGTACACGATGGCGCCTCTAATGCGCCGGGTTCTGGACTGGGACTCGTACTCGAGGTCCCAACAGGCAAAGTCATCCGCCAGTCCATATGGTGCCCCGATATGACTAACAACAAGGTCGTGATTGCAGGACTAAAGCTAGCTCTCAAATATGGAGCACGACGAGTCGTCCTTCGATGCGACTCACAACTCGCCGTCAATCAAGTCACAGGGACTTACAAAATCAAGGAGCAGAGGCTACAAAAGTACCAAGCAGAAAGTCATAAACTACTGCCAGAATTCGATGAATGCCAACTCGATCAAATATCTCGAGCTCAAAACACTGAGGCAGAAGGCCTCACTATATTAGCAGCAGCAACCAAAAACATAAGTGGAAAGGAGAGCGTGGTCACCCTACTCCACTCGTCAATAGACCAACTTGAGGTACACCCCGTAAACTTAATTTGGGATTGGCGCAATTGTATTATAACGTATTTTCAAGAGGGAATACTCCCGTCAGACAAAAAAGAAACCAAAAAGCTTCGAATGCAGGTGGCCAGATATAGCATCATCAACAACGACCTATACAAAAGAACGTTTGGCGGTCCCTTGGAGAAATGCCTAGGATCAAACCAAACAAGGCGCGTCCTTGAGGAAGTACACAAAGTCCACTGCGGTGCCCATACCGGCAATTGAGCCCTCGTCAGATGCCTCATACGAGCAGGCTATTATTAGCCCATCATGAAGAAAGAAACCGCCAACTTCATCAAAAAATGCGAGCAATGCCAGAAATACGCCCCGATGATACACCAATCGGGCGAACACCTCCACTCAGTCACATCGCAATGGCCATTCATCAAATGGGGAATGGACATCGTTGGACCACTTCCAGCAGGACGAGGTAATGTACGTTTCCTTTTGGTTTTAACTGACTACTTTTCCAAATGGGTAGAAGCAGGTGTGTTCGCCCAAATACGCGAACATAAAGTTATCACATTCATATGGAGGAACATCATATGCCATTTCGGCATCACCAAAGAAATCAGTTATGATAACGGGTCACAGTTCACTGGGAGAAAGACTGCCGAATTCTTCGAAAAATGGCACATCAAGCGAATACTCTCCACGTCATATCACCCTACAGGCAATGACCAAGCCGAATCCTCCAACAAAACAATATTAAATATCATGAAGAAGAAACCTGAAGACGCCAAGGGACTATGGCTAGAACTACTAACAGAAGTGCTATGGGCATACTACACCACGCCGGAAATGAGCACAGGAGAAACACCATATTCATTAGTCTATGGGACTGACGCAGTGATACCAGTTAAGATCGGGGAGCCAAGATTAAGATACTCCAATGAGCGCGGACCAATCAATGACGAGAATAGAAATCAAGACCTCTACGAAGCAAAAAAGTGGAGAGATATGGCTTACATAAGAATGATAGCCCAAAAACAGCAAGCATAACGGTATTACAACAAAAAGGCCAAAGTCAAACCACTCAAAGCCGGGGACTATGTACTCAAGGCCAAAACACAGACGAACAAAGACCCAGGAGAAGGCAAACTAGGAACCAATAGGGACGGACCATACAAAATCACAGCAGCAGTTAACAAAGGATCATTCCATCTAGAAATAATGGAAGGAAAGCTACTACCAAACAATTGGAACTTCGCCCACCTTAAATACTTCAACTTCTAAAAACGGACATCCTCCAAGTCGTACTCTTTTTCCCTCACCCGGGTTTTATCCCTATTGGGTTTTACCGGGGAGGTTTTTAATGAGGCGATGAAGGGGATATCTTGAAGTTCAAGTATGCGATTCATTGCTCCGTCTATCGACTACTACTCCAGGTCGAACGATGAAGGGACTAGGTAGACGAAAACTTCTCAAATGTATGTATGGAACAAACATGTAATATTCTCCAATGAATGAATAAACAAAGCAACAAGCAACATTTTTGCAAAACTCAAAATCATTCTACATTCTACACTTTATTCGACCTTGCTCGAATTACTTTACATTCGACCTCGCTCAAATTACTTTACATTTGACCTCGCTCAAATTACTTTACATTCGAACTCGCTCGAATAAATTTACATTCAACCTCACTCGAATCACTTTATATTCGACCTCGCTCGAATCACTTTATATTTGACCTCGCTCGAATCACTTTACATTCAACCCCGCTCGAATCACTTTACATTCGACCTCACTCGAATCACTTTACATTCGACCTCGCTCGAATTATTCCATACTTAACCTTGCCAAATGCAACATCACAGCCAAAAAAAAAAACGGGAATCCGAAAACACGTAGAAAAAAGGTAACCGTTCCATTTCAATTGTTGGGTTACATTACTTTTTACAAAGGGTTCGAGGACGCTCTGAAAAAAATAGCAAAAAATCAAAAAGTAAGTACAAAGGCTTCACGCCGCATCATCCCCGTCAGCATACTCTTCATCATACCAAGGATCAGAGGCAAGCCCATCCATGGCGTCATCATCATCGTCCCCGTCGGGCATACCAGGATCATAACCACAGGCTTCACGAGCTGCCCGTGCCTTGACACGATCACCTGCAAGCTCTTCCTCGGAAACCTTCCCTACAGCCCTCAAATACTTGTACATATCAAGTTGGGCCTCAGCATGAAACCACATCTCGTATAACTCCCCGCGATATACTTGGATCGGCGAAAGCTTAAGAAGTAGACGGTTGGGCCAATTGTTCCTTCTTGCTCTTCAGAATGACGATCTACTCATTCAGCCCAGATAACTCCTCTTCCAAATTCCCAACCTGCTCCTCCAACCTCGCCACCTTGAGTGTTGACATCTCCGCCTCACTAGAGCGCTTGGACCTACAAACACACAGGGTACCCGCCAAAGCTGTTGTGTCCGCCAATGCGGCCATCCTGGTTCTATCAGCTAGATTCAGCTCTGGGACCCTAGTGCTCAATTCCTCCCTCAAGTCGGCGGCCCTGGCCTCACTTTGCTCGAGCTCGACCTTCAAGGACGCCACGTGTTCCTGGAGATCTGCATTCTCGGCCATTACCCCTTTACTCAATTCAAGTTCATCTTCCTTAGACCTCAGCCTCTCCTCCAATACGCTGCATCGGCCATTGGCTTTCATAATCTCCTTGTCTTTCTCCTTCATCTCTTCGTCCCTTCTCCCAATCTCATCACGTAACTCTCGGAATTGGCCATCCTCGCCAACACTCCTGACCATCTTCCGATAGTGGGTACGCTACTCTCTATACTTAGACTCCATCCACTTATAGAGAGTAACCCTCTCCTCTTCTCGACGGTCGCACTCGATCTCCAGGATGAGAGTCTGATGTGGAAGGGAAGGCAAGTCATCCAAAGTAAAGTGAGACTTATGAAACACAAAAGTTCAGGAGAAAAGAAGTGAAAACTCACTCGCAAAGCCATGCCCGATATGCCTAAAGACAAGTCGATATCATTCAGTGTCTGCAACGTCCTGTTTTCCGCCTCCGCACACAATGGAGGAAAGGACGACGCCACCCGTTCTGATTCGACTAGGAGGTTGTAATTCAGGGGAATGACTATGTGCCGATTAGGACCTTCCGTCCTTACCTCCACACGAGTAGCGAAAATCAGTACCTTCTCAGGTTCTATGTCAGAGCCAGAATCGATGTCCCCTACAGGGACATCACTACCTCTTACGGCCACCGATGAAGAGCCACCTTCAACAACCCGCACGAGCTCTTCGCCATTGTGAGCCCCCTCAACCCTAGAGGGCCTCTTCACCATAACAGCACTCGTCGTAAGAGCCGCCTTCACGGCTGACGAAGAGCCCGACCTTACCTCTAAAGCCATGACTCTCTCTGGTTCTTCATCAGCAATGGCCTTCCCTACATCCACTCTTCGTTTCTTCCTCGGCGATGATTCCTTGTCGTGAGGTGATTTATCGACAAGGAGGAAGATCGGTTGAGAGTAGACCTCGTCTAGGACGGCCACGGTGCCTCGCACCGTCGTCGTCGCTCGGCTCGGCTTCGGCTTAAATTTAAATAATTTCGTCTGAATAGACACCTTATCAACGAACATGCACCTTTGCACTTGTTGGGACTCAACTTCATTTGTGTGATTTGCTGCGCCATTTGAGTTCGTCGAAGTTCTGTGATTTGAAGCGCCGCAATCACAGAATAGTTATTCCGTTCTATCCTGGAAGGAATTAATCCAAAACCTTGGGCAACTGTGAGGGGATTAAATTCCTTAAGGAAACACAAGAAACTTGTGGGCTCGAAATTTTTTCTGTTTTATGTTCTAAACTAATGTTTGTTGATTTATTGGATTTGAATACAGTATGCTAACAGATAGCAATATAAATTTCTATGACACTATTTTATACAACAAGTTACAAAATTCATTCTTTCGTTTTTAAACTCTGATACATCCTAATCAAACAACCTCACATAAATTAGTGCAGAAAGAAGTATTTTTTAAAATGTTAAATGAATGCAAGTATTTGCTGATTTCTTCTTCAGATAATTCCTGTGAGACAACTATGCCTTTAGTAACTTTCATGTAATTTGTTGAACTACACATAAATTAATTATTAAATTGCTCCATATTTATACCCGTAGTATAATTCATCATCTGGATCAACATCATCTTCCTATATCTCCTACAAAAGGAGAAAATGCGCAGTGCCATATAGTACTCCTATATTTTATGAGTTTGATCTTGTTTCTCTTCTAATTAAACTGATTGATATATATATATATATATATTCTAGTGCGTGTATGTGTGCTAGAGAGAGACCTCGATGCTATAGTCGTACTGATCGTTGTCATAGTCGTACTCATCTTCCTCCATGTCCTGCAAAAGGAGAAAATTCATAGTGTCATTTATATTTTATGAGTTTCTTGTTTCTGCACTTCCTAACTTGAAGTTGCTATATAGTTTTATAGAACACTTACGAGACGAAGTCCTGGGCCCGAAACTCTTATGGAAGGACGCCCAGTCGCGGATCCCCACAGTGTGGGGTAACACGCGAGTTACCCAATCCTCAATATCCAAGACGAGGGAAGGAGAATGCCTCACAGCTGAAAACAACGAAACCGTGAGTAGATCGAAGAGCGAGAGGAAAAGAGGAAATAAATAGAAAATATTAAACGGTACGACGAAGCACTTACGATTGTAATTCCACTTCTCAAGGAACCCGATCGAGTTAGCCACTAGGTGTCCGGTTCTGACGAAGAAGTATTTGCGCGAACAACAAATTTGCTTTATCATCCATCCTGGCCACCAATCCCTTCGTTCCACGATGCCGTAAGTGTATCAAAGTGACTCTAAAAAATCTAGGCGAGAACAGATGCAGCATGTAGCGGATGTCGACCTCACAGCCAGCCAGTTCCACGTACTTAACCAGCACGAGGAAAACCTTATATAAATAAGGGGAGAGTTGTGTCGGGCAAACGTCGTAGAATCAGCAGAATTCATTCGCTAACCGGGGGAGAGGAAGAGAATAGCCAATTAATAATAGATATACATAAAAGGCACAAAACCCTGGTCGATGAACCTATATTATATCGCCCCCCGCTGAAACAATTTCGACGTGAGGAGGGATGTGATATTTTGATCGCAAGTCAATTATTCCATCTGGTCCCATCTTAGAAATCGCAGGAGCAGGAGCAGGCTCTTTGGGAAAGTCGTTCCTGACCGTAGGATTTTTAGGGATCACTTCCTTTACGGTGGAGAAGCTATCTTCCTCCTCAGCCATGGGTTCCTCACCGACGAGAGGAATGGCCACCGCTAAAGGAGTGACATCGGAAACTTCATCGTGAGTATGAGGAGAAGTTGACATACCGATACAGTATGGTGTGTACAACGAAGTAAGAGAAAGAAGATATTGACTAGGAAAGAAACTGGAAACTGAAGGTGAAGAAACTGCGAGAAATGGTGATAAAACTGCAAAAAATGGAGGAAAAGATCACTAAATAAACGTATGCTTGAAAAGAAGGAAGTGGTGAAAGTTTCAAACAAGAAACCCCTCCCCTTTATTTATAGGGTTGGGTGGCGTCAGAATTAAGGCAAAAAGCCGTCAATGGCACCAAAATCGAAGCGACAACAGTATAAACTCTGCATTGGGAAGGCGCGTAATGATGACGCGCGTGGTTGTGACGTCATTCTACGCCACCTATACCAATCGCAGCCCTACTGACGATCGCTAGCCCGACCTTGGCCGATTCGATCCAATCGCCATGACCAAATTTCCCTCAACGGTCATAGGCAGAGTCCGCTCATCGAGGACACTCAAGAGCACGATCTCAATAAGCGTCGGGACTAACTGTATTGATCAAAATTTAGATTAGATTTAGCAGCTATAATGGACGTGGTCAAAGGTTAAGCTGACCGTAGCTTAGCGACGAGGAGTCATCTTTAGGAGAGTTAATGCCAAGGTCGAGTAAAGAACGTGTGAAAGTAACGGTATCATAGGTTTAGGGCAGCGCAGGAGGAATATTCCATCGGTTGTACTTCATAAGGGTTTTAAGAATATCCCTTATAAATAAGAAGAGATAAAGAAAAAAAGAGGGGTCTGAAATTTTCTGATAAGAGCTAAGTTGGCCACAAAGAAAATACAAAGCTTGTCTTACATTGATTCCTTTGTTATAAATATATCTTTTTGTTCACAAGATTCGAGGGTCTCGTGTTCATTCCTATTTTATATTACCCCACGTTATTGTCAGGAAGAATATTCATCCAAATCACTTAATATTTGGGTGACAAATACCTCCTTATTATATTTATTGTCATTATATACGTTTACTCTATAGACTTTTTATTGCATTCATTGACAATCAGTAAGCAAAATTTGCTTACATTTAATATTCTTGAATGCGATCTAACCTTATTCACATACTGAATCTCCAGATCTAGTAGTCATTAGCTTTAACTAGGATTTACCCTCTATTACTTATTAATTCGTTTTAAGAAAATGTTGATACTTTTTTGGCAAAACAATAGCCCCAAACAATTGGCATTATATAGCCAAATCCTAAAAAAAACTATTCTCTTATATATTCTCTCTAAAAAAAAACTACTCGCTTATGTATTTCTTCTTCTATCGCTTCTCTTTTTGCTCTCATAGTTTAGAAAAAATTCTTGCATATTATGCAAAAAAATCAGTGGGATGAAAAGGTAAGGTTAATCTCACATCAGAGAAAATCTAAAGCAAAAATTAAGAGAGAAAAAATATATTTCAACTTTTTTTTTCTTCTCTCTCTCTCTTTTTTTTTTTGTTGGATTGAACGAGTGGATGTGATTGAAATTGGTTGAAAATACCTAAACGAGTCTATATACAAAATTTGAGCAAGATTAGAAGTGAATTAGACTGCTTTCAGGTAAAAAAAATCAGACATAAAAATCCAACTACGACATATATATATATCACGTTGTATATCGTGTACATCAGTGTATATTCAGACATGGTTTAAGGACATATGTGTATATCAATTTTTATATAAAACGCATTCAAATGCACTTTTGTAAAGCTAAAATTCTAACATTATTGGTCATGCACATTATTGCAAATATTTGAAAATTTATTTTCAAATTAATGTTTGATTAACAATTTTGAGCGTTATTTAACCTTAACTTCAAAGAGAGAAGAGAATTTGACATTTGAGAACTTGTTAACACAATTTTACGTTTGCATATTCAGTTCAAAACAAAAGTTTGTTTGTTATTTCATAACAACTATTTTTATGTGTCTTTAAATAGTTTGATAACATAAATTATTCTAAGAAGTAAAAAGATATTCTAATAGTACACAGAACTGACCAAACTTAGTACTAATAACAGATCAAATGTCTTCTTAAAATTTATATTAATTATTATTAGCATCCAAACAATTAATCTCCAATTCCAAATACATCAACAGAAGTTGTTTATTTAATAATAATAATAATGTCATCTATTATAAGCTATGTTGAAAGATGGAAAAATGACTTTAAGTTATAAGGCTCGACAACATCCTTAGTTCCATTCCATAGTAATTCAGCAACTTGTTTGTATGCCACTTCTGTAAGATGAGCAGAGTCAAAAAATATATAATCCTTCACATTTTTGCACAATTTGTACTCTTTTACTTGTCCCTTCCCTCCACAACCATAAATTCCTCTGAATGGACCCGTCCCACAACATGCACTTTTAGATGTTTTAAAACCTACATAAATAATAGAATTATATACATGTTACAAAATCTTACAAATATTATGTAATTGTCTAACAAGTATTGATTGTAACAAGAGTAATCATACATGTGTAGAAGTCGAATATCGAGAGTCAATTTGACTAAAATTTGAAACTAATTTGGATTAGTTAAACTCAATGTTTTAGAATTAGAAAATATACGTAAGGTACTATAAATTATAATTTTTTTCATGTCAATATGATAAAAAGAAATATTTCAAAATGTTGGTCAAACTTCACACAGTTTGATTCTCGATATACAAAATGTGTCATCTATATGAAACGGGCGGAATAATATTAAATAATATGAATCATCTTATCTAAAAGTTTAACCTATTAAAGAGTTAATATTGTTAATAATTATTTTATGTGTACAATGCCTTCACATACATGTCTAAATTTATTGCAAGGTATAAGACTGAAATGTTGATGAATTCAAATAGGAACTTACCATATTTTGAAGGGTTGTCAATTCTTTCAATAGCAACTTTGAAGAAATCAAACAAGGAATACTTAAATCCAGGTAATTTCTCCTCTAGTTTCTTTAGCATTTTAGGCAAAGCTGAATTGTGTAATTTTGCAAGGTTTGTCAGTTCTTCTAGGCAGTTGCCACTTTTATTTCCTTGTTGGAAATTAAGAGCCCTAGAACCTGGTGTACAACCCAAAGGAGCCAAACTAAGAATGGCAAATTTTCTCCCTCCTTTCTTGTATATTCCCTGTTGCATTAAATGGTTAAAAATTAAAACAAAATTTTATGCAAAAGTATATTTAGCTACTTTTTGCTAAATTTAGATGATTCATAGCCTGTTTGGCCAAGCTTCTCCAAGTTCAAAAAGCACTTTTTTTCTTTCAAAATTTAAAGTGTTTGGCCAAGCTTTTAGGAGAAAAAAAATGCTTTTGAAGAGAAGCAGAAGTAGTTTTGAAAAAAATTAGACTTAAAAAGTACTTTTTAAAAGTTTGATCAAACGTTAATTGCTGCTTAGAAGTACGTTTTAAATTAATTAGCCAAATATAAACCGCTTCTCACCAAATTAAAAAAAGTACTTTTCTGATTTTTCCGGGGACTATAAATAAAAATAATGTATATAATCTAATTACCTTCAGAACAGATGTCAAATTGCCGATTACCATCTTTACATACTCTTCCTTGGAATATGTTGCGGGAAATTGAAAGTAATCATTATTTCCAGCGCTAAATATGTATACAGCATTGGAGAGGAGTTGTTTGGACTTTTTTGCTCCAAACTTCTTCTTCAAATCTTTAGCCACTTTTTTGAAGTATTTCAATTGTGTTTTAAGGTCTATAACCTGTAATTAAAACAGAAAGAAAAATGTTAAATTTAGTGATACCTCTCACTCTGGGTACAATCAAACCTCTCTATAACATCACTTCTCTATAAAAGTCAAGCTTTTTCGGAATCAATTTTTATGTTATGTTATAATATATATTCTCCATAACAACACTTCGCTATAATATCCAAAAATATTCAGAACACACAAGACTATTATAGAGATGATTAACTATATATGCGGAATACACAAGTAATCTAAAGGGCAGCCCGATGCATTAAATATTCTGCATTCTCGTAGGATATAAATGTTATGGTAAATAGAATGCAAATTTCTTTGATGTAAGAAAAGGCTTTTATTTATTTTTATCTATCTATACTATATTAAAAGCACGAAGGCCCTAGCGAAATTTCGTTTGCCTTCTCTACCCTTTGAAAATAGAATTCACATTAAATAAAACAGTCATTTAATTATTTTTCTAAGATTTAAGAATTTAAAACCTACTACATCTTTGTTTAGTAAAGTTGTCCTTGAACTATATAGTAAATCGTAACATTTAAGATTTAAACCTTAATTAAAATTTTACCTTTTATAGATTCTTTTCTAAATTGATTAAATTGTAGCTTTTATAAAAAGAAATAAGATTAAATACATGTAGTTCTTGCAATCTCTATTACTATTACCTAAAGAGTTGGAACCTTGAGTTGACCAAAATAATAGGGAGATTTGGGTAATACTTAACTGCTATGACAAGAAATTAAAAAGATGAAAGAATAAAACTAAAAATATGAAAGATAAGAACTAATTTGATATAATTTGTGAAAAAGTGAGACGAACAACCACCGAATGATCCAAAGTCTTTAACGTGATCAACAATAGTTTCTTTTTTTCTTTTGTTAAATTTTATTTTATAACTCAATCACATATTTTGAATATTATTTAAATTTTATTTTATTCTTTAAAAATAGTATTCACATTAGATAAATTAATATTTAATTATTGTTTTCTTATATTTAGGGCCACAAAATAAGGAAGCCTTTATTCATAAATCATTTCCTTATTTGAATGGTGTAAATTAACTATAATTCAAATATAATAAATTATATAAAGATTTAAAATAAAATTCAGTTAAAAAATCTAGACTTTTGGTCGTTATATTTAATCGTTGGGTAGAAAGTAGTAATTTTGAATAGTTCAAAAGCGTTTGTTTTTTAGTCTGTCTCTCTTCCTATATTGTTTATGTGAAAAGTTGTTAAAACATTTCTTACTTCCAAGTTTTCGTCTATTTATTTTATTTTATTAGAATAAATTAAATCATTTTTGATTAAAAGATATAGCAACAAACTTAATGCAAATATATGAGATATACGACATATCAATTAGTTGTATTGTCTATCTAATTATGAATTTGACTCTTTTATTTATAATTATGCAGAAAATAATAAATATTACACTTGAGTTGAAAAATACTTCTATAATTAAAAAAAAACCTCTTTTAAAGTAGTTGTCTTAATTTACTAAAAAAATATTTTGTTAGTTCGAGTAATTTTTCCTACACCAGCCAAATATTTCATAGTTTTATTTGTATATAGTCTTGATGTATATTTAAAAAAGACTTTTAATATTCGAAATATATTTTTAAAATATGCTATTTTTAAAAAAAATAATTATAGTTTATATTACTGATGCGAAAGTGTTAAGTACAAAGTTTTTCGGGCACAAATTTTAGGCAGTATTGGGACAATATTTTCAGAAATTTTGACACCTCAGCTTGGTTACTTAGTAAACTTTCATTAGACTACCAAATCTATATTTTAGGTAGAATTTCTACATAAAATATGGACGCAAATACTAATTTCTTTAAGATAATGAAGAGTGACTTTGGACATTTGAGTCCAACGAAATCCTTAGACCTTAGTAGTATTGATTGCTTTTATTGGGGTACTTAAATTGCACGTATAAACAAAAGAAAAGAAGTGATTGAAGAGATATATAAAATTCATAACAGACACACAAGAAAAAATAAATTTATTTATGTACATTTTAACAAAATTAAAAAGGGTTGCCAAGTTGTTCCATCTCAATAATCGTACAGGGCACCTTATTTGGTCGTCCCCATTTAATTTATACCTTTTTTTTTTTTTTTAATTTTTAATTTGTACCCACTTTTTAAATAACTTCAGCCCCCTTTTTCTCGCTGAGCTGAAGTTCGACAGTTACAAACAAGAACTTCAGCTCTAGTTCGTCAGTTACAAAGACAGAACTTCAGCTATAGAGCTGAAGTTTCCCAGTTACAAAGACAAAACAAAAACTTCAGCTCTAGAGCTGAAGTACCCCAGTTATAAAGACAAATTTCGTGAGTTACAAAACAAATCCCCAGTTACAAAGACAAAAACTTCAGCTCTACAGCTGAAGTTCCCCAGTTATAAAGACAAAAACCCCTAGTTACAAAGACAAAAACTTCAGACAAAAACCTCTAGAGCTGAAGTTCCCCAATTACAAAGACAAAAACTTCAGCGCTAGAGCTAAAGTTCGCAAGCTACTTCAGGCCCGTCTACTAGAATGCTGAAGTTTTGCGTGATTGCCTTTGCCACTTCAGCTCCGTATGCTGAAGTTATGCGAAAAAGCGGGTATACTAGTAATTTTTCTTATAAAACGGGTATAAGTTAAAACGTGACACAAAAAACGGACGAGGATGCAAATGCCCCACCTTGCTCGTAACAGGCCCAATGATCTAACCCATCAGATGGCCCTAGTTCATTTCTACTCTTATCAATTTGGTAAAATACAAAAATGACTGCTCGTCGGGAAATTGATTACATACATTATCTAAAGTTTGTATAAGATATTATATTTTATGAATTATTATCTTTGAGAGCGACTAAAATTTTATATTTCTGGTCTAAGTATGAATCAAATGGGAATTTAATAAATATCACTTACAAAGCCACGATAAGTTTCTTCTAAACTGCCAGCTCCACCTGATGCGAAATTCACTCCATGGATAAATCCATCTTTGCCAATCTCAAAATACGATGGAATGAGTGGCAACTCTGCATATTCGGCTAAAAAACAACACAATGAATTAACTTACTATTCCAAAATAAAAAGAAATATATATATATAAAATAAAATTGAACCCTTTTCATAAATATACACAATATAGATTTTCGATGGAGGAAATTTAATTGAACCTTTTCAATAAACGTGACTCTAGCATAGCACTGGTGTCTAGGAATCATAATTTGTTTTTCCGAAACAGCAAGGGGAGTCACGGAGCAATAGTAAAGCTGTTTTCGTGCATATGACCTAAGAGTTATGGGTTCAAGTCCTTGAAGTGTAACCCTTTCCTGAACTCTACATGAACACGGAATATTTTATGCAGAAAATTATATTTTTTTTTGGGGGGGAAGGTGGGGATACAGACAAAATTGATAGCTCCAATATATATAAAAGGGGTGAAAAGTAAATGTTACCAATGAAATCAGGAATGATACGACCATCACAAAATCTGCCAGTCGGAGGATTGAAGAATGATTCACCATAAGGCCACCAATTGGCTTGGAATTGAGTAGTGGTATTAATATAATTGTTATTTCCAGGATCAAAGAGGGAATCACCAAATACAAAAAGGGCTGATCTTTCATAGCTGCCATGGCAATACCCAAATTGTATAAAACAGGCAGCAATGATGAAGCCATGAAAGAATTTGGAAATCAAAGCCATAACACTAACTTGAAAAGAAGAAGTTAGCTTCAGTTTCTCTAATAAGAGGTTTTTCTGGCAGGAAATAATTAAGATAGTTGACTTGACTTGGGGAATTTTAAAATGGAACCTCCCCTTCCAATGGAAAGACAAGCACGATGTAAGTATTACCAGCACACCAATTGATTGTTTGATTAGCATGTGCTTAGTAACAGTTTGTCCTTTAGTCAATCTAAAAAAATTGCAACGACTTTGTTACTTACTTTTTATTCAAGTATTTGACTAACATCTTTGACTAAGTATATAGAAAATTGAGGGTATAATGAGTTCTGCATTATGAACTTTGTATTGTACACGTTATTTAGACAGGGTTCTAAAAAGACATAAGGCTGAGTACATACGAGAGACACTTAAAGTTGACACGATTTTTCATTTAGACACTTGAACTCAAGGGTGTTTCTATTGAGCACTTATAATATCCGAAACTTATTCCAATTGAACACTTTTTGCTGAGTTGGTACATAAATTGAGTTTCAACCGACATAGGCGCGTGAAGACCCCCCAAAAGCAGTATTTTTATTTTATTTTTCTTTTTTATTTCCTTCTTCTTCTCCCTCAAAAACAAAACAGATCTGGAAATTGGATTTTTGCACTGATTTCGATTTGAATTGTTGTGTCTGAACTCGATTTACATCCCGTTTTATTCGTCTAAATCGATTTGAATTTTGCACTGATTCGATTGAATCAGAGTGTAAATCGGGGTGTAAATCATGTGTAATGTTACGGGTTGTTATTCGATTTGAATTTTGCACTGATTTATGTGTCTGAACTCTGTATCGTGGGGAATTGATAAACGAATAAAATTTGAAAACAAATAAAATCTGAACCAGTCTACTGTTGCACTGATTTTGCTTACAAAATTTGAAAGCCACCATTAATGAGTCTTTAAAAAGTTTGAAAGGTTTAAAATGGGTTACTTGATTTGATGAAAGTTTGGGAAATTAATATTGGAGTTGTGTCTGGGTCGTCGTGGGGAATCTTTAGCTGAAGTTATAACAAAGTTTGAGGAGTTTCTCTTAAAAATTTGGATTAAAATCGTACTTGGAACAAGAACACACATGAAAATAGTGAAGAACACCAAGACCATTGATCTATTTTGTCTATTAAATAGATTTAACATAGTTTTTCCTTTGTTTTTTTACTCAAAATAATATAAGTCATTTTTTTATTCGTCAGTAGCGAGTGCATTGCACAAACTTTGTAAGTTTGACTGATTGTCAAAAAAAGTGTTCAATTAGAATAAGTTTCGGGTAGTATAAATGTTCAATAGGAACACCCTTGAGTTCAGGTGTCTAAATGAAAGATCGTGTCAACTTTAAGTGTCCGGTATGTATTCAGCCAAGACATAAAGGTAGGAATTACACTACTAAAAAATTGGTAATGTCACGATCAGGAATTTTTCACACCTAACGTCCACTTGTTAGGAAAGTCAACATTAGAACACAATAATCATTTTAAAACCAATTCGAAAGTAGTTTAACAAGAGATAAATTATAGCGTTTAAAGCAAATATAATAAATCCAGACGCTCACTTAACAAAATCTCGAAATCTGGTGTCACAAGTACATGAGCATTCTAACAGTACTACAATCAAAGTTTGAATGAAAGTACAACTGTTTGAAACAGAAATTAAACAGTGGGACTAGTAGATAGAGAAGTGGACTTCAGGCTGCAAACACCGTGCAGTTATACCTCAAGTTTCCGTGATCAGCTAACCCGAGCAAGCCTCCGCTAACTGCTGTAGGGAAAACACCAGAATCTGCACAAGAAGTGCAGAAGTGTAGCATGAGTACAATCGATCTCATGTACTCTGTAATGTCGATCCTATCCTCGACGATACAATGACGAGGCTATAATAAGGCACTCACTAAAAACCTGTACGACGTAGAAATTGGAACAAAAATTACATAACATAAAAGCCCTAGAATAACATTTTTGCTCAACTTCTCAAAACAACACGTTACAACAACAAAAACAATCAAACACAATAAAATAAGTCTTCTCCGTTGCGGCGTGCAACCCGATCCACACAAATATATAAATATCAATTCTTCTCTATTGCGGCACGCAACCCGATTCACAAATATATATACTCTCTCTATTTCAATTTATGTGAACCTATTTCCTTTTTAGTTTGTGCCAAAAAGAATTACCCCTTTGCATATTTGAAAATAATTTACCTTTATGCAATAATTTATAGTCATACAAAATATATGTGCCTCATTTTACACCACAAGTTCAAAAGTCTTCTCTTATTTCTTCCGTGCCCAATCAAATGGGTTCACATAAATTGAAACAAATGGAGTATAAAGAAATATCGTTACGACGTGCAACCCGATCCCAAACAGTAATACCAATATCTGTTGGGGGTTGCAACCCGATCCCAAACAGTATTATCAATATCGCTTGCGGCGCGCAACCCGATATCAAAATGTAATACTAATATCCCTTGCGGCGTACAACCCGATCTCACATAATAACAAGTTAAACGTATAAACTACAACAAACTACGTCGTATCACAAAATAAAACTCAATAAAGGATTTACATACTTAAAGACATAAGCGAATAAACATTAGCTATTTAATAACACACGAGGTAAAAAGTCAAGTAGAGATAGTCAATAAATAAATACACGAATACAATTAAATAATTAACAATTAAGGCATATGATGGATAAAGCGATAAATTTAACGCGTAAAGGCAAGTAGCAGTTAAAGCATTTAACAAGTAATAACATGGATCAAATAAAGACATGAAATAATTGAAAACAATAAGTAAATGTCCCAACCCGCATGCTTAACCTTTTGACTATGCATATACACTCGTCACCTTGCATATACACCGTCCCCACACATAATCAAGTAGCAAGTAAGCCAATTCCTCAAGTCAAAGTTAGACACAACACTTACCTATTTCCGCAATCAAATCAACACTCAACCATGACCTTTCCTTTAGAACTAGCCTCCAAACCAATCAAATCTATCTGAATATAGTTCAAATAATTCAATATAAGCTTTAGAACACACCCACAAGTGAAAAAGAATGTATCTATAATGAAATTGGAAAAAGTCAACAAAAGTCAACCCCGAGCTCGCTTGGTCAAAACCCGAGATTCAGATCAAAATTCGACTACACATTCACTCCGAGCCCAGTTATGTAATTTGTTTCAAAATCCGACCTCAACTTAAGGTCTAAATCTCAATTTTATAAAATCCTCAATTTCTACCCAAATCCCTAATTTCTACCGTGAAAATCTTAGATTTGATATATGTTAAAAACTCATGAAAAGTAATGGGAATTTGCGAAGTCTTGTTCGCAAATACAATGCCCGCAAATGCGAGACCATGATCGCATTGGCGATCACTGTCACAACACCTTAGATGTCTCATTTGCAAACCACTACCCAATCACAATTGTGGAACCCCCTTCACATTTGCAAAGTCCTCTCACCCAGGGCCTGAATCGAAAAAATGATAAATTTGTCGCAAAAGCGGAGACTCAGGTTCACATTTGCGAAGAGTACCACCCCTAGCCCAAAATCGCATTTGTGAGTCCAACTTCGCAAAAGCGAGACTCTTAATTGCGAACAGGTCCTCGTAATAGCGAGACTTTCAATTAGGCACCAGTAACTGTTGGACACCAGCAGCCTTCAAACTATCCAAACTCACTGATAGCACTTCCAAAACTCACTCGATCCACTCGGGATCCATACCAAACATGCATATAAGTGTATCATATAAACCTGCTCGCTACCTCAATTCATCAAAATAATATCAAATAATAAGAATCGGTCATCAAAACTGAAGATTTCAACTTGAAAACTCATTTTCACAATCTTTCACAAAATGCGCTGAAACTCGCTCGGACCCCAACCAGAAGTGCATACAAGTCCCAAAATATCATACAAACCTACTAGAATCGTCAAATACCGATCCGAAGTCGATTACCAAGAATGTTAACCATGGTCAACTCAAATGCCGTTTTAAGCTAAAAATCACTTTTTCTTTAATTTTTTACGTAAAAACTTTATGAAAAAAGACACGGACCTCGCACATAAATCAAGAAACATCAAATAAAGCTAATGGAGGTCTCATAACACAAAAATAAAGGTTAGTACTCAAACGACCTGTCGGGTCGTCACAGGTAAAAATCGTCCAACAAAATTGACCTTATTCGATCGATAATTGGAAAAAGCGATTGAATTAGCGACAACCTAGCTAATCGCGGTCGAAAATGAATGGTCGGTAGAGAAACCGATTGAAATCAGTCAGACACGACCGACATCGGTCGGTCAATAAAAACGACCATAAACTAGTCTCTAACACAAAAATAAATATACCGACCAATATTGATTGATATGTTTATTTAATATATTATATTAACCAATCGAAGTTGATTGGTATGATAAATATTACTATTTAATTATAGATAAAAATACCGGCCAATGTTGGTCGGTAGGCAAAAAATTTATTATCTGTATAATCAGTAAATATTTATGTAGACCGAGCAATGTTGGTCGGTACATTTTGATTTCTAAGTTTTTTTGGCCAATGTACTGATCGATATCGGTCGGTAGCTATGAAATTCTGAAAATTTATTTCATAATACCAATCAAACTCGATCAGTAATTAATAATACCGATCATGCTAGCTTGGCCTAATACGGACAAACTATCACCATATTAGATATCTACGAGCTGATTGAGCCCAACAATTGGGAAAGCAACTACATACACTACTAAAAAATGGTATATTTGCAACTGAAAATTACCAACTGAAAAACTTAGTCGTTTAATATTTGTATATTTTTTAAAATTCTTTCGACTATGTTTCCGAAAATATTGGTAGCAACATTTGGCGTACAAATTCGGGATAAGAAATTTCGACAGATTCAGTCGAAAATTAAAAGTCAAACTTTTTGGTTTTACCATTTGTGACTGAAATGGACGCAAACTAGATTAAAATTTTGGTCAAATTTTTTTCTTTTTTAAATTTGCGACCGAAACAGTCGCTATTATTGCACCGAATCGGTCACAAATTTCTTTTAAAACCCTAGCCCCACCTCCATTTCTTTGTTCTTCTCTTTTCTTTCTTTCTTCTCTCTTCTTCCTCCATTAAGACCCCCAGCTGTCGACAGCCGTTGCTCGCCAGGAAATATACGTCACTCTTCTCTTCTCTCTTCTTCTCCAATCCTCCTTTTTGTTAAATCCATTCCCTATCCGCCCTCTTTCCCAACCCCCTTCCCTCACCCCTACATTTCCCCCCTCTCCCCTTAACTGTCCCCACCCCCTTCCCTCACCCATATGTGTGGAAGTAGTGATTCGTGAAGAAATTCAAAATTTTGTGGTTATTCTCTGTGTTTAAATCTAGTTTTTTATGAATTTGTCCGAAATCAAGCAATATTCCCCTGTTTAAAATTGAATATATCAGTCTTACTTTGAGATATGTCGAACCAAATGGGATAGACAAAATGTAATGACCCGGTAGGTCGTTTTGAGAGTTAGCACCACGATTTCCTAATAACTGCCCACATCTATTTCTGCTTTTGGGACTTATCGGAATGTTAAGTGGTGAAATTCGGAGAGTTTTCGGACACATAGTCCTTGTATGTGAGTTTAAGCTTTAGAAATCGGACCGTAGTTAGAACTGTGGGAAGACGGGTCCAGAATGGGATTCCGTCGACTCCGTTAGATCCTTTGGGTGATTTCGGAGTTAGGAGCGTATCCGGAATGTGCTTTCGAGGTCTGTGGTGAATTTAAGCTTGAATTGGCGAAAGTTAGAATTTCGGCGATTTCTGCCGATAGGTGAAAATTTGATATCGGGCTCGGAATGGAATTTTGAGAGTGGTTTTAGGTCCTTCGTGTAAATTGTGACTTGTGTGTAAAATTTGAGGTCATTCGGACTAGTTTTGATGTGTTTCGGTATCGATTGTAGATTTTTGAAATTTCATAAGTTCTTAGGCTTGAATCCATTTATAATTGGTGATTTTGGTGTTATGTGATGTGTTTTGGAGGCTCGACTAAGTTTAGATAAGGTATTAGGACTGGTTGGTAAGTTTGGTTGAGGTCCTGGGGGCCTCGGGGATGTTTCGGATGCTCAACAGGTGGTTTTTGGAACTTGGTAACAGCTGAACCATTGTTGGTTCTGGTGGGGCTCGCAGGTGCGGGCTTGGTCAAGTCAACCAGTTCTCAAAGGTGCGATTGGGTTTTCTCAGGTGCGGCCAGTGACCGCAGGTGCAACCCCAGGTCTTTTAGTGGGTTTTTGCACCTGCGATGGATTTTTCGCAGGTGCGGTCCAAGGGGCGCAAGTGCAGAATCGTTGGGCAGTTTATATCAAATTCGAGGGTTTGGGTGATTTGGAGTGTGTTTTGAGGAAAAGCTTCATAGGTAATAATTTCTAACCCTATTTCACTTGTATATCATTTATCTATAGCAAATTCTTCCATGCAATCAATGAATTGGGTAAAAAATCATGAAAATGGGAAGAAGTTTCCCCGATGGGAAAATCCGAGAATTTTAATAAGATTTTGACGTCAGTTTTTGATGATTCTTGTTCTAGTGAGTTTGTGAGTGACTGGGTGTTCTAAATTTGTAACTTTCACTCGATTCTAAGACGTGGGCCCGGAGAACTTTTTGGGTGATTTCCTAATTTCGCGTATTAACCTTGAACTTATTAGCTATTTTGATTCCTTAAAGTGATATTTACATTATGAAATTGAATTGAATAGATTTGGGCCATTCGGAGTCGGATACTCGTTGCAAGAGCGTGGTTTTGAGTTGAGTAGCGCAATCGAGGTAAATGGCTTGCCTAACTCTGTGTTAGGGACTTCCCCTTAGGCTATTTTAATACTGTTTTATGTTGTTTGGGCGCCGTGTACGTGAGGTGACGAGTACGTACGTGGATCATTGTTGCTAAAACTCCATTTTTCCCTCCATGACTTAGATCATTTCATTCCTATTTCATTGTCTCATGTATTGGCTATGTAGTTTAGATTAGGAAGTAGCATGTCTACCTGTTTTACTTAAATTTCCCCTAGTTATTACTATGTGTACCATGTTTAGGTAGTTTTATCCATATTTTTGCCTTTGACTTTCCCAAACTGTTTTAAATAAAAGTTATACCCAGTATTTGTACTGCATTGCATATTTAAATTGGGACTACGGACGAGATTCCGGGAGCTTTCCCCCTGTACCGCATATCATATTTAAATTGGAACTACATACGAGATTCCAGGAGCTTTCCTCCTGTACTGCATTGCATATTTAATTGGGACTACGAACGAGATTCCGGGAGCTTTCTCCATGTACTGCATAGCATACTTAAATTGGGACTACGGACGAGATTCCGGGAGCTTTCCCCCTATACTGCATTGCATATTTAAATTGGGACTACAGACGAGATTCCGGGAGCTTTTTTCCTGTACTGCATTGCATACATGTTACTGTGATATATGTTGTTCTGAACCGAGGGCTCCCTGTTATTGTTTTCTTTTAGCTCATTTTGCTTCTACTGATTTGCGTTAGCTTATTATATCTCTCTGTTCAAAATTTTAAAATGTTTTTACTATAAAAATTCAGTAGAGCCTTAACCTGACCTCGTCACTACTCGACTGGGGTTAGGCTTGGCACTTACTGGGTACCAATTTGTGGTGTACTCATGCCCTTTCCTGCACATGTATTTCGTGTGCAGATCCAGGTACCATCGCTCAGTTTCATGGTTAGGGATCCGAGCAGCAGCTTCTGGGAGACCGAAAGGTAATTCTGCCGCGTCCGCAGAGTCCTTCGAGTCACCTTCCACTCCAGATTTAGATAGTTGTTTTCATGTAAATTCCCTCTCATTGTATAGAGCTATTCTGAGACAGAGCTTGTGACTAAAGTGATATTCTGGGTTTTGGGAAATTGTATTTTGTACGCGCCAAGTGGCGGTATTTCATTTTGTAGACTCACTTATTCCCGTCTTTATTTCATTGCTTCTATTTAATATCTGCTTCGTAATTAGGCTTACCTAGTCGTAGAGACTAGGTGTCGTTACGACAACTTTCGGAGGGTAAATCGGGCTGTGACACAAAATCATGTCCTACTTTAAAAAAATTTCATAAGCAAATCAAAAGCTATCCATTAGCCCACAAGTGCATCCACCTGTCACTAAGAAATCTATATTATGAACTCCAAACAATTAACTATTCTAGCTTAGTGTTTTTTTTGTTTACTTATTTTTATAAGTAAAAAGACAATGTTTCATCAGAAAACTAATGGAAAAGTCAAGTAGTTATTCCATCTAAAATTGGAGTAATTGTGTTCACCTTCTCAGTGCAAAAAAACCTACATCCTCGTCGAAGGATCGTGACAAAACCCTAAGTTTATGAGAAACTCAGTACTAAATAAACGGGGAAAATCGACCGCCAAAACCGACCGATGTTGGTCGGTAATTGGCAAAAATTGACCGAAAACCGACCGATTCGTGCCTGTCGATAATCATAAGGTCTGTAGAGCTAACAGACCGACTTTGAATCGATATTTTCCGACCGATTTTGGTCGGTCAATTAAATTTCAAAAAAGAAATAATTGCCGAAAAAAATAACTGAAGTCGGTCGGTATTTTTATTATATAATTAAAAAATACAGAATCTGGGAATCAAATCGGGCTATGTACTGTGGCAAGATACTATTCTACCACTAGACATTGGTACATTTTGTTTTAAGACTGTCTTTTATTTCATTTATACTCTTTAATTGCATTTTTACACGAATATAACCGACCGATGTCGGCCGATTTTATTAAAAAATAAATTTTGGTCAGACTTTTAAAATGATTGGCCGAATTAACTGATCGATTTTGTCCGATTTCTTAAATATTAATTTTAATTTATTTTAAATAGACCGCTTTAGTATTACTCCATGCTTTCTCATGGTAGCTCAGTTTCGACCACCATTAGTTTTATACCCACGCCTCATTTCTCAGCTTCTTCCCCGTGATCTTTCTAGTCAGCTCGGTGTCTCACCATCGATTGCATCCCCGATCCATTAGTCCAAATGAAGTAGACGTTCTTTGACATTTACTACGTCTTGGATCCTCCTGATTAAATGTACTTTCTTTTGTTTCTTCTTGAGGTCGTTTAGATCCTTCACCAATCAACTCGCCACTCAGTTATCATCTCCATCATCTTCCACTCCAATTATATATAACTTGGATATTGGAGGCTCTCACGCAGTTGCATCCCCATCTACCAATACTTCTACAGTTGGTGGTACCGTGAGACAGTGAACTGGAGGGACTGTACAACATGATCATCTTCATCGGCTGATTATCGGTCCCCATGGCGACGAGTGAGTTTTCCTTCAATTTCCTTTTATAATCTTTCAATAAAATTTGCATATAATGAATGTTTATTTTATATGTTAAATTTTATGCAAGTTTTTGCTATCCTATCAGGCCGTGCATTTTGTGATGGAATCTATGAAGCCATTTTTTCATGAGCCGTAGAATTCCTGTAGACAGATACCGTACCAGATTAAAATGAATATGTGGAGACAATTTAAGGTAAGAATAAATTAATTTTTATACTTATCCTCATTCGTCTAATATTATTTATTTAATTTTGCAGGTTAGGTGCGTAAGGAAGCCCGCACTTGAAAATCTGGTGAATGAGAACTTCGAGAAGAGAGCACAAAAGCGGATACCAGATTCACATCATGTTGCCAGGAGAGGTGGCACCAGGCCTGATTGTATACATGAAGATGTCTGGAATCAGCTCTTGGCGAAGTGGAACACCCCTGAGTGGAATAAGAAGAGTGAACATGCAAAATGAAACAAAGCTTCTACTAAGGGTGGAGCGTTGCATACTGGATGTTCTATTAGTTTTGCACCTATCGTTTGAGATTTGTAATTTCATTATAAAATATTCTTAGTATTACAAGTATGCAAATTGGACTATATATATATATATATATATATATATATATCTTTTTTTTCTTTTTTAATTTTTAAAAAAAGGAACGTGGGGGAGATGTGACTTATGCTGAGGTCTTTCCGGAGACCCACAAGAAGAAGAAGAAAAAGAAGAAGAAGGAGGACGACACAAGAGATGGATGGTCGAACTGCGTGCTTTAGAGATATTTGTATGATCCCAACTCCAACATTATATTATTTTCCTTCTTGCTTTATTTTATTTATATAAAGTGCATTATTTTTTATTTTAGAACAAGTATCATATTGATCTTGATGCATGGTAACGAACTCAGCCTGAAGGAACTCAGTCGGCCCGGAGGATATGACTGCAATTTGGACACAGGCGGCTGGTGGCGTAAATAAAGGTATAGATATTATATAATTATCTATTTTGATATTAGTTTGAAAGTTGCGTGTTTGTTTTCTTACTCCTTTTAATTTCTTTTCTTTATTTCTCGTGAAAATAAATAAAGGTAGAGTGTACGGAATTGGAGTATAACCATTCTCCAATCGTCTACCAGCAACATTATTCACTGGTGCATCAGTTTCCCAAGAAGACATGGAAGCTATGAGTCAAAAAGTGGATCATAAGTCGCAATAATTTCAAGCAACTCAGGCTTTGATCCAAAAAATTTTAAAAAAGAAAACCAAGAAAGGCAGTCAAGCTGCAATGAAGTCTGAGTCTGAGGAGGAGACTGAGTTTGATAAGGATTAGCTATTTGGGTGTTTTAAAATTTTAGTTTTTCGGTTCGGTTTCCGGTTATTAAGTTATTTAGTTCGGTTAACCGAAAAATCGAATTATTAGCATATATGTTCTTTAAGTTACATATAGGCTAAGACCATAGGTAATAAATTAATACTATTAGGTTCAATTTATCAAAGAATCAACCTAATTAAGTAAGTCCATCAACTTCTCAATCTTAAAGTCTTTCACTCTATTAAAACTTGCATAGCATATATGATAAATACCGGGAGGATTTCACACAGAGTTGTAATTTACACTATGTTTGAATTTTATGATCCATAATAGTGTGCAAAATTTAGTTTATTTTTTTTTAAATAAACACAATATTTCCAACAATTTCAAAGTTTTGGAAAAAACAACAAATTCGCCGGTCCAATGATTACATAGAATGAGCCCAATATGATAATATTCAAACCGAAAACCGAATCGAAATAACCAAACCGAAATTAGAAAAAACGAACTGAACCGAACTTATTTCAGTTCGGTTTCGGTTAATACTTTTACAAAACCAAAGACCGAATAACCGAACCGAACCGACCGAATGCCCACCCCTAACCGGCTCCCTCGTCATTGGAGTATTCGTCATCGTACCAAGCACCTGGATCGAGAACGTCCAATTCATTTTCATCATCATCCATGTCGGGCACACTGGGGTCATAACCACAAGCGTCACGAGTTGCACGTGCCTTAACACGAGCATCCTCAAACTCCGCCTCTGAAGCTTTCCCGTCCGTGATCAAACTCCTGCATATGTCAAGATGAGCCTCAACATGCACCCACTTCTCGTAAAAATCCCATGGGACATTGGGATAAGTGGAAGCATGGGAGGTAGACGACTGAGCCTGTTGCTGCACCTTCTCGGCCATGAGGACGGCAATCTGCTAGTTCAGATCAGAGACCTCTGCCTCTAAAGCACTGATCCTCTCTTCGAGCCTCGCCTCTTTAAGCACATATGTATCTGCTTACTAGCCCGCTCGGATATGAAGACGTGGATGGTACTCGCCAGTGCTTCCGCCTCCGCCACAATAGTCGTTCTAGCTCTGTCTATTCTCTCCAACTCCGCAGTTTTGGCAGCCAACTCGTATCTTAACCCGTTGGCTCTAGCTTCACTCTGCACGAACTCGGCACATAATGATGCCACTTGAGCCTGGAGATCAACACACTCGGCCATGACGCCCTTGCTCACCTCGAGCTCATCATCTTTGGCCCTCAACGTCCCTTCGAGCTCGCTGCACCGGCCAATGGCTCTCATAAGCTCATCATCCTTCTCCTTCAACTCCTCATCCTTCTGTTTCAACTCGTCCCGAAGAGTTTGGAATTGACTGTCCTCACCAAGTATGCTAACCAGTGCTCAATGCTTGTTACGGTACTCTATGTATTTAGACTCCATCCTCTTATAAAGAGCCACCACGTTCTCCTCCCGATGGGCGCTCTCAATCTCCAGAATGAGAGTCTGATAAGCAAACGAAGAGAGGTCAGCAAAGATAGATAACGCAAAGGAAAGAAGTTAAAACGCTAAAAAAAAAGAACTTACTCGCAGGGCCATCCCAGAAATGCCCAGTGACAAGTCCGCGTCCTTCAGCATTTGCAGAGTCTTGTTCTCCGAGTCCGTGCATAAGGGGGCCAAAGCTGGAACCACACGCTTCGATTTGACCAACAAATTAAAATCCACAGGGATAAAAATATTCCGAGTAGACCCCTTGGTCCTTACTTCTGCTCGACCGTCTGTGGGCCAGATTCTCCTAATGCCGGAGTCTGAGGAGAAGCATTCCGCACGGACTCGGCCAACATGAATTGCATCCTGGCCGAGGCGACAACTTTGCAAAAAGCAGGAACGAGAGCCTTCGCCTTCTTAGAAGTCCTCCGTCATGGCACCAATAAAAGAACCATAAATAAGAAGGGTAAGCGGACCATAACAAAGTCAAAATATCTAGAAGACAAGATCCGACTTACCGGTCGAGGGTTTGGGCCCGAACCTCTTGTTGAAGGGCACCCAGTCATGGATCCCTACGGTGTGGGGAAGAACTTGTGCCACCCAATCACCAATGTCAGCGACCAAAGAAAGAATTTTCTCTCAGCTACACAAAGGGAAAAGACAACAAGTGAGTCACGAAACATAAAAAAGAGAGAAACGAGCGTAATTCAGTTGACAAGGACACTTACGAGTGAAATTCCAGTGATCGGGAAACTCGCTAGGGTTTGCCACCACGTGCTCAGTTTTGACAAAGAAATAATTGAACCAAAATCGGAGATTTACTTTATCGTCCATTCCTGCCACCGACCCCTTTAGTTCCGCTGTGGCGAAAGTTAATCATCGTGCCCCTATGGAAGTTGGGCCGCGAAGAGATGCAACAGATTTGGAAACTCCACAGCCGGCCAACTCCGCATACTTTGTCAGCATGAGGAAGATCTTGTAGATGTAGGGAGAAAGTTGAGCTGGGCAGACACCATAATAACGACAGAATTCCTCCGCCAGTGGAGTAAGAAGGAAAGAATAACCCACTTGGAACGGACAGGCGTAAAATGCGCAATACCCGGGCCACTGAACCTGTATTACATCGTCCCCTACCGAAAAAATATCGACATAAGCTGGGATGTGATATTTGGATCTGAGGATGGATATATGCTTCGCTTCCATCTCGGACCTTACTTGTTCGGGGTCCTGGGTTGGTTCCTTCGAAAAGTCCGACCAGGAAGTAGGGTTACGAGGAACGACCTCTTCCACCGTGGGGAAGCTTTCGTCCTCCATAACGATGCATTCTCCTCCACCAGAAGGCATGGCTACCGACGACGGAGTTGGGTCTGAGACCTCCTCGGGGTTGGAAGCAACGTTAGTCATCTCTTATTGGTGGTAATACAGTGGAACCGAAAACGAATAAGGGGTTGTGACAGTTGAAGTTATAGGGAGTATGAACACACGAGAAAGAAGAAGATACATGGTGCAAAGTTGAGAAGTTCAGAGAATGCAAAAGCTTCTCTAAGAGGTTTTCCCACCTTTATTTATAGAAAATCGGGGCGCTCAAATCGATGCCAATAGCCCTAGAATCAAAGCGACAGGGGCTTGAAAAACGATGCAACGCATTGGCAAGATGCGCAATGATGACGCATGTGGCCGTGACGTCACCCTCTACCACCTCATTGAACACAACTCTCAGAGCGACACATCACCATCCTGGCTAAAATCACCCCTACTCGGCCATCACGTCAGAATTTCTCCAGAATTGTTGCTGATAAAGTCCGCTCATTGAGGTCGACCAAGAGACGACTTCGATAAGCGGAGGTACTAACCGTATGGGTCAAAATTCGACTGAGGAAATTCGGTAAATGGGAGTAAACAAGTGTGGGAATTACAGTCTCGACAGCATTAAGGCCGAGGTCGAGCAGGGCCCAACAACGAGGGACCGCCGAGCAAGATATCAAGGCCGAAGTCAAGTAGAGAATAATAGGAATAACGACTAGAATAGTCTTGGAACTACCAAACGGAATATTCTATTGAATATTTTCTTTGCTGTATTTTTTAGGGTTTTCTGGGAATATTCCATATAAATAGTAAAATATAGGAGGCAAAAAGGCATGTAAGATTCACATGGCAAGAACTCATAAAAATAGTTGATTCTTGAGATACAATCCAAATATTACCTTTCCACAGTGATTTAATTTGTTGGTTATTCTATCTTTCCACTCATCGGATCCGAGAAAGCTTCATTCATTTCCTTATCCATTTGTCACATATTGTTGTCAGAGGGAGGAATCATCCACCTCATTCAACATTTGGCTGAACCGTTCTCTCTATTTACATTTATTGCCGTTTTGCATATTTATTGCTCATTATTGTCTCATTACACATTCTCTACAACTATATTTAATAACCTCATTTAATAATCAAATATATTTTCGGACATTATTGCATGAAACGTGTTAGATCTAAGATTCATTATATTAGACTAGGATTTACCCATCACTTCATTTATCTTTTAATTAGTTTGGCAAAAAGTCTCGTACCATATTTTGGTCAAACAAGTACTTGTCTTGCTCTTTGAAAGGAAAAAGTAGTCAATTGCCATTGGTCCAAGTAAGGAAAAAGTAGTCAATTGCCATTGGTCCAAGTAATAGATTCCTCCAAAGGACAGATTTTAACTCTTATATATTATTGAAACTTATTGGAGAAAAGATTTCTGGAAGCTACGATATTATCTCTCTTTATCTGCTAAAAGGCAAAGAAACACATCTATTTTGATAATGAATACATATCGTTAATTGATAGTTTATTTTCCGAACCTATTCAATAATATATATATATATATATATATTAAAAGAAGGCCCAAACACTGTTGGAAAAATGAAAAGATTAAATAGTGGCTACGATCAACTTTGATGTCGTACTTGAGTTGGAGGGTTTTCCCTCCGTCCATCGAGTCAAGTAATTGGTTATTCTTTCCCGTCTCTTTTCTTCTTTTTTATTTTTGAGACTATTTAAATTTTGAGGGGATAATTGAAAAAAATTCATAACAAAAGTAATCGAAATTTAGTAACTTTTTTATGTAAAGATAAAATATGATTAAAAATATCTTTAAAAATTCAGAAATATTCCAGCATAATATGTTGGAGTTTGAATTTTTTACATATGAGATTCCAACATAATATGCTAGAATTTCATAATATACTGGAAGTTTATACGCAGAAGCTTCATAATCCAATATATTATGCTGCAACTTTCCCTATTTCAGTTAAAATAGTAGTTATTTTTTAATGACCTTGCAAACTTTTCGATTACTAGTCTGAAATTGGCTAGCCCACATTATTTTCACCTTTAGAGGGAATAGATATTTGATTGTTGGGTCATCCAAAGACCTTCCTCCTTATTGTTATCTAGAGCCGTCAAAATGGGCTTGACCCGTGAGGCCAGTCCAATCCAACCCGCTACTTGGGTAGGATTGGGGTAGTATTTTTTGAGCCTATTTAAAACCGAGGCTTATAAGCTCGGCTCCAAGTCAGCATGTTGGCCTTTGAGGCTTGACCGAGGCTGGGCATGGCCGGCCCGTGGGCCAAAAATTAATTAAATTCAAATTAATTAACTATTAAATATTTAATATTTAAAAATAGTACAACAACAACAACAACCACCCGGTATAATCTCATAAGTGGGGTCTGGGGAGGATAGGATGTACGTAGCCTTACCCCTACCCTGGGAGGGTAGAGAGACTGTTACCGATAGAACCTCGGCTAAAAAAAAACTATTAACTATAATCTCCATTCTCCAATCCTAGATTGTTCTTTACCCTTTCATATCAACTAGAATTTAGATTTTTGACATGCATGTAATATGATAAAATTAGTTTTTATTTTTCTTAACTAATAACGAACTCGAAATTTTTTAGGTGGCCAATAATAATCTTTTTTCAAAAGAAAACATTACTTTAAGTGGTCAATGATTAGTTTGGATTACTTTAATATATTATTAATATTTAAACTGCTCTTCAATATAGAAAAAGATCAATTTTAAATACATAAAAAAATGTCCACTAGCAAATATCAGGAATTTTAAAAATTTTATGGACTATAATGATGAAATCAACAAATGATGTTAACCCTAAATTTAAAAACCTTAGCATATAAACTTACTGAAGCAATCCATGAATTTGAAGAAAATGAAAAAAAAAGAATTAAGAAAATATTCATGTAACTTTAAAAAAGAATAGCTAGAAATATAAAGAATTTGCATTTCAATTACGAGATTCCTCGTCAAATAACAAGCTTGTTGTACGCTCTAAGAAAACATAATTTGTTTACATGATTAATCGTCTATGTTACGAAAAAATATTTAAGGATTTAAAGAAATTCTTTTTTCTAAAAAAAAATTGAAGAACCGGCCCACCCTAGACAACAGTCCTCTTAGGGCTAGGTTGGGCTGACCATTTTAAGGCCCATTCATGTTGCGGATCAGCCTCTCTTAGCCCACCAAATTTAAAGCCCATGAGGCTTGGGATGAGCTGGGCTAGGCCGTTCCGTTTTGACAACTCTATTGTTATCCATATTCTGTTTTCTATAGGGTGACAATTTGTTCGTTGAAATTAAAAAATAACTAGATTTTGCAAGTGGTAATTGAAAAATAACCACAGTTTCAAAAGTAGTCGAAATTTAACCACTTTTTATGTAAAGAAAAATTTGAACGAAAACACTAATCAAAATCCAGAATATATTCCAGCATAATATATTAGAGTTCGAATTTTTTACATGTGAATTTCCAGCATAATATACTGGTGTTCCAACATAATATACTAGTGTTCCAGCATAATATACTGGAGTTCCAACATAATATGCTGGAAGTTCATACACAGGGTCTCCAATCTCCATTATATTATGCTGGAACTTTACACAGGTGCACCAATCTAGTATATTATGCCGGAACTTCCGTATTGCAGCAAAATAGTGGTTATTTTTCGATAACTTTGTAAATACTGACTATTTTTAAATTATCAGTTCGAGAACTAACTAGCCCGTGCTATTTTTCACTATTTAAAATTTGGGTCACTTATTGGACGCGGCCCAAGAAGAGCCCTCAAATGCTTCGTCTCTTATATTTATATGCCCACATTCAAAGAAAGACAGCGCGCTTCTCTACATTTGCTCTGCTAAATTCAGTGAGGAAAACCTAAAGAGTTCGTCCAAACTCACATCTGATTCAGGTTTGCTTTATTGTTACTTGTTATATATGAAGCATTCAAACTATACCCATTTAACGTCACTTGGTACGTTTCGTTTAGGATTGGCCAGTGCCTGCTACATGTTCGATGGAATGTTTATACATGAATCTGTTTTACTGCAGTTGGTATTGCGCTGTCTTGGTTAACAAAACCCTTTTGGTTTTTGGATCAATTGAATGAAATGTTGTGAGTAATTCGCTAAAAAATGAAGAATTTGTAGGAAGCATGAATTTAGTATTTGCTATAGATGAGTGTTTGAGGAGGAAGTAAAGCATTAAGATGATGTTTTCATGGAGATGGAGATGTTAAAACCCTGTTTGGTGTGTAGTTTTTATATGTTTTTCTTAGCTTATTTCCGCCAGTATATAGAATACTCACTTATTAGTGAATAACCAAACTGTTACGTATATTATTGATTAATTTCTATTCAATTATCTAGTATCAAAATACGTTAAGTGTCGGAATCAGTTTCAAAATCCAAACCGAGCACGCCTGATATCTTGCAAGAGTGGAGTGATCTTGAGTCCTTCTTTACCAGTCTAGAGGAATTGGTTTACCAAGTTGGCCTCCTTAATCTTTTCCATAAGCTGAAATCATTGAGGAACCTATAAAGTATGAAGGTTAATATTTAGAAAAATTAAAACAAAGTCTTCTGTGAACTTAACAAAAGATGGGTTTTAATGGCTTAAAACCAACTTTTACCTTATCAAAAAAAAAAAGGGGGCGTAAAACCAACTTTTATGAGTACAAATTAGTTGTCCATTGCAATCGAATCCTTTCTGTTAACTCACACCAGTCTGTACCTTGGCCCACCGTCATGCTTACTTGCTAACTGTCGTTTCCAGCCACACTTGCTATATCTCAGGTCCATCTTCACCTTTCCTGTTGCTTTCCATGTTATTATAAAAGCTATTAAACGAAAGATTGCCTCGTTCAATGTGGAAATCGGGAATTAGTTTTCAATGAAATTTAAGAATACTGAAATTTTAGAGGACATGACACTTCGTAAAAGTTGATTTACAAATAGATCGACTATAAAAAAAGAGACTTTAAATCCTTGAAACTCGAAATGGTAGATTGTCTGTCAAGTTGTATATATCTGCTAATAACTCTTCCATTGCTGGATTTGGAACGGTGGGTCTATGAAGTCATTTGATAAATGATGGATTTGTACTCACTTAGCTATCTCTTAGGGTTAGTAGTTATAGTTAGCTCTAGTGTAAGATACTAAATTGCATTTCATGATGATGAGAAGTACTCCCTGAATGTTGATCTCTATCTAAGATTTTTTGATATTTCAGTTAACTTCCTCGATGGAAGGAGAGCGTCGGCGTAACTAGTAAAGTTGCTGCCATGTGATCAGGAGGTCATGGGTTCGAGCTGTGGAAACAGCCTCTTGCAGAAATGCAGGATAAGACCGCATACAATAGACCCTTGTACTCCAGACCCCCCACATAGCTGGAGCTTAGTGCACCGGATTGCCCTTTTTGTTTAGTTAACTTCCTTCATGATACTTCTTTTGATGTCTTTGTTACTTCTAGCAGAATGGTGATTCCGCCACCAATTAGACCAGACAGAGTGACGAAGTATCTCAAACCTTACGTGCTGAGGATGCACTTCACAAACAAGTATGTAAATGCTCAAGTAGTTCACACACCAACTGCAACAGTTGCTGCTTCTGCAAGCACACAAGAGAAAGGCTTAAGGCTTGCCATGGTAGAAGGAAAAGAAAATACTAGAGATGTTGCTGCTGCTGCTAAAATAGGTAAGTTGTTAGGAGAGCGGTTGCAGGCTAAAGGTATTCCCGCCATATCTGTTTTCTTTAAGAGAGAGCAAAGATATCATGGAAAGGTCAAAGCAGTTATTGATTCAGTGAAAGAAGTAGGCATAGAACTGGTCTGATTGAAACACAATGACCACTTTCTCGTTTCATGGCCTGCTGGATTTCCTCCCAAGGAAAAGGATTTATATGTTCTATTGGCTTTGCAAATCTATTTTCGCTAGTTAAGCTCTATTCGGACAATTTTCTTGTCTCAGTTCTTCCAAACTGGAGCAATACGTGGTTTTCAATATATAAGATGTCACATTCGATATGTTCTGAGTTTTTTTATTCCAAGAAGAATGCAATTATTGATGGTGTTAGAGAGGTAAGGGATTTTGTGTTTGTACTGGCATTGCTTGAATTGATGTGGTGAAGGTTACTAAGATAACCAGTCCAAGTGACAGAAATTTCAGTGGCAATTGACTACAAAATTCTCAGTATCAATAAAGTTATAACCAGTAAGTATCTATGTTAGCATATCAGCAGCCGCATCAATTTACGAGATTTATTAGTTATATCTGATGCCGCTTTATTTATGCGCTCTATACTTTATATGCTCTACATATATTAGTTTCTTCTTAACTCGATATCCTCTTAGAAAATTAAAATCATTTAGTATTTGCAAGAAAATAGGCATTTGTCTATTTTGACTATTGTGGTTTAAAGAAAACAAACAATAAGATTGTACCTTTACTTAAATATATATGTAAATAAATAAAATATTGCTGGAAAAAAAAATGGTATCCCCGCTATATAAACTCTGTACAATTCCATTTACAGAGTTTGGACATAAGAAATGTAAAATTCCAAAAAAGTAAAAAAATTTCAAGTGAAAATGATATTTGAAAATTAGAGTTAGTGTTTGGACATGAATATAATTTTGATTGTTTTTGAAGTTTTGGGAGTGACCTAAGTGAAAATTTTGAAAAATAGCTTTTTGGAGTTTTTCAAATTTTCGAAAAATTTCAAAATTCATCTTCAAGTGAAAATTGAAAATTTTATGGCCAAACACTGATTTCGAAAAAAAGTGAAATTTTTTTGACAAAAAAATCTTATGTCCAAACGGGCTCTTAGTTTGGAAAGGTATGCCCTGCTAGAAAAGTGGAAGGACATATCTTCGGGACTTTTGCATATATACCTGTTTTTTGGGTCACGTTCTAACTTATACCCGCTTTGCAAAAAAAATTGCAAGACTACCCATTTTTCGCATAAACTTCAGGCATACGGGCCTAAAGTAGCAAAGCTAATCAGACAAACTTCAGTATTCTAGGTTTTTTTCAAAAACTTCAGCAAAAGTGCTGAAATTATTTGGTTCATTTGTAAAAACTTCAGCACTAAATAAGCTGGAGTTTTGTCCTGGATTAATTAGTTTTGTCATAAAGCTTTTTCAAAAACTTCAGCAGAAGATGCTGAAGTTTGTTTAGTTAATTTATAAAAACTTCAACACTAAATAGCTGAAGTTTTGCACAAATATCAGGAAGGCGGCGCCTGAAGTTGTAAAAATTAGGATATAGGTTAAATAATTTTAAAAATATGAGTATAGGTTAAATGGAGGCAACCAAATAAGGCGCCCCGTGCAATTTCTACCATAAAAAATATTAAAGTTTGAATTCCTAAGCTTTTATATGATTTCAAGTTGAAAATGGAATAATCGCAATAATGGTGAGAGTTTGAAAGTAACTAATTAACATTACCATTAACCACCTCAAAACTTCTTAATGCACCATGAGTTTGCTAGCAAATACAGGGTTGACATATCTTTTAGCAAAAATCTAGTGTTATCTTGCCAATCAAATCAATAGGGGAAAATAGTCTTGTAAGAGTCCTAGATCTCTTCACATACGTGAGAAATTCAATGCTTGTGACTACTTAAGACATCCTTGAGAAAGGAGAAATAGCTATGGCGTATTTCTATGACCTATCATCTAATAAAGACAAGTCACATTGATGTTTTTGTTGTTTATTTTTTGTTCTTAATATCATGTTTTAGAAAATAGACTCTTGGAAATGACACCAGGTAGCCACTTCTAAAATATATCTATTGTATTTTTACCAATTTTGTTCAAACTTCAGGACACGACGTCCTAGAGTTTAAACCTCAAAATTCAAACTTCAAAACATCATGTCTAAAGTTCGAATCTCATGTCTTGAATTTTAAATTAGTAGTTCTAAAATTCAGGACACTTAATTAGTCCTGAATTTCAAATTAGCAGCTCAAATATTCAGGACACTAAGTCCCGAATTTCCAAATTCAGGATACTTAGTCCTGAAATTTGGTGAATTGACTAATCTTTAAATACATTGTAAATTGTGAATATATTTTAAATAGCAGGCTTAAAAGTGGCTATTTCAACACATCGCCCTAAAAATGCAAGGTAACAATATATCAAATGTGATTCGGTCCTTTGACTGAACACAACGAGAACTTAATGCACCGAGCTGCCATTTATTAGTTCATGTTACTATCTGTTTGGTAAGTGCCAAAAGTTTCCATACATGGAAAAAAGATGCCTCAATTTTTGAACTATGCATCAGTGACGCTCGAGGATTTCGGTTACAAAAAAAACAAGATTAGCCAATCTAAGTCTACCAACAAAACTGATATATCTGTCTCGTCAATTATTAATAATATAGCAACAAGCACATCTAGCAAAAATCAATTTACAAGAGAAACTTTTGCAGGTTTCAAAAACATAAACGATAATGAGAGTGTGAAAAATCACCAAAACTAATCCAGGTTCATATAACTTAGAACTAGGATGAACTACCTCTAAATTAGCAAAACTTCCCCAAATCTTTGTCCAGCTCAGGAATAAAAGGTTCCAGTTTGAGATGGACGAGCCTTGCTATATAAACGTTAACGCTATCTATGCTACCAGCAGTATCATTTCTTAACTTCAGAATGTAATTTCTGATCCAACTAAGCTAATTCCACAAAGAGCTGAGCCTTGACGCAAGTTTTGCACTCTTGTAATCGTCACGAAGTTGAATAAACCTGAGTTTGCAGACACAATAAATGTTATTCTAGGTTGAAAAACAGGCTAGCAATAGAGTAAAAAAGTGTCCCGTCTTATGCAAACTTACACAGGCTGACAACCATATACGGAATAGAAGTCATTCAGCCTTTTTGATGTCTACTAATCATAAAACAGAATTTTGATTATTAAAAACTGTGGTGGACATTTCACTTAAACACATGCATAACATGACAAAGAGCATATTTTTTCCTTTTTCGGGAAACTCAGCCACTATCTTTCGGGTGCGCATGGGTAACCTGCTCACTATGCAATAGCTCGCAAACCAAGATGTAAACTGCAATAGGCAAGCCCGGTGCAACGAGCTCTAACTGAGGAGGCTGCTGGTGTGGGGAATCGATTCCAGGTCTCCCATGTAGGAAACCACTCACCCAACCAACTCAGCCACCCCTTGCGGGTGACAAAGAACATATATTGTAGAAGTAATCATGTGAGAGATCTGCAGGAAGCACAATGTAGATTTGTGCGCACAGTGCACAAGAATATGTCAACATCTTAGTTACCTTTGAGCATCTTTCTTAATGCTTGGAGTTCCCTCAAACAGCGGGCCAAGACTTTCAGGAGCAACAATAAACACATTTGCGATGCTGAAGCAAAAAACAGGAATCATTAGGGGAGAATATATTTTGTATAAGGCCTAAAATTTTCAGTACACTTGCAACTTACATTCCGAGCTGTTCAAATTTCTCATCAATCTGGGGGGCATTGAAACTACGAACAAACTCGCCATATTCTGTTATATCGCGCTTCAAACGCAACCCTCCACTGCACAAGCCAGAGAGAAAATTATGTCAATTAACAGTAACATAATAAGTAGATGAAGCAACTTTGAGCAAATGCAAATCATAATTTGATCTGTGCTATGAATTGGCACAAAAAGAACATCAACATCACTCTTCTCGTTAGCTAAACTGGCATTTTAAAATTTTTTGATTTTTTGTTGGACTTCTTTTTTCTTTTTCTCTATTCTTCTTCATTTTTATCACAATTTCTGGGGATCAGTCTTAAATCACCACAATTCCAACATATATGGTCTTTAGTGGGATCTTTCTCTTGCATAAAGGTCTGTGCCTGATTACATTACATTGCCTAATTATATCATGGCTAACCTTTTATTTGGCCCCCAAAGCAGATTTAAGTAATAATAATAATATTATTATTACTATTACTATTACTATTACTACCCTAAAATCCGCCTAAACTATTCAACTTTTGTCAGGTGCCTACCTAAACTATCGCATTGTTCCCGAGAACCCCCTGAACTATATCTTCTTTCGTGATAAAACCCGCTCGTCGCTTACATGGCATTATGTGGGTAATAAATCGCCCAAGAGCGCACTAATGCTAAAAAAAGGCATTAAAATGATGTGTCTTACAGCTAATTAGCCCTTCTTGTTTAAAATTTATATTTCTTTTTATTTTCTCTTCTTTTCTTTATATTTCACCTTCCTTCCTCATTTTTTTTTTACCTTTCTTCTCCATTTTATCACCTTTCTTCATTGGAATCCATTTGAAATTCTCTCTCTAATTATTTCTGATTTTATTTCTTATCTTTCTTGTTTTTAGATTAAGATAAACAAATATTCACATAGATTGCGAATTTAAAAATAATTTGGAGAGTGTATTATACACACTAGTAAGAATGCGACGGGGGGTTTTATTATGAAGGGGATATAGTTCAGGAGGTTTTCGGGGGCAGGTGATAGTTTAGGTACGAAACTGACAAACGTTATATAGTTTAGGTGGGTTTTAGGGTATTAACTCTAATAATAAAGCTTTATCTAATTATTAATTATGATCTCCGAATTTTGTTAATCCATGATTATGGGTTCAACTCGCCGATATGAGAGGAAGTATCTTTAGTTTCTTGGTGCGCCTATAATTCTACAATCCAAGCAACACTAAATGCACAAGAATTACCTGGGATTAAAAGTGAGCTTTTGCCAATGGTTAAGCAACGCTTTGTGCAAGCGATTCCCCTACAAAAAATTTGAAACATAGAAAAACACAGCATCAATACTAGAAAGTCTGATACAAAGACTACTAAATACAGAATCAAAAACAGTTGCACATAATTTAAAGATGGGTTAATTGTCAGACACAACAGAGACACATAGCACTAAAAAGGATGCGGGGAGCCAAAATTTCAGTTTAATCCCAGCATTCATATAACAAATGTATTAAGGCACAAACCAACCCTGCATATCTACTTAGCAGATCAATTCACTAGGTGGTTTCGATAATTGGTGAATTTAAGAGTTACAGGCTAGGGCATGTGTAAAGTCATTGCTGTAGATTATGCGATTCAAAAACCACTGAACAATTTCCAAAATAGAATTCCTTGAAACTACAAAAATAACTGATTGGGGAAAAGATCAATTGTCATACGCCTAGAAACAACATTGGACTGGGAAATTTCAAGAAGATAATTTTACTCGACAGATAATTAAGAGAATAGTTCCAACATCAAGGGGTTGGACAAAGAATAAGAGCATTAGCATCGTACCAATTCAGTCAGGAACGCTTGTTTGTTAAGCCCTTCCAATCCAGTGAATGCTGACTCAAGCACACGAGAAAGGTACGCAACAACACTGGTCAATCGAGAAATTATCAGCATACAATAAATGATGAAAGTAAATATAGATAGAAAAGGACATCAATTTCAGAGATTCAGTTGAGTATTCTTGATGTGTCAAGAATATGACATGTTTCTGCCTCTAAAAACGAGCAATATAACGAATGTGCATCTTCTAACTAATTTAAAGCTTCACCATGCACAAGCACTTGTTGGCCGATGGTCGGGGATAATGCCATCATCAGGTGATCGATAATCTGTTGCTTTTTGTTCGGTTGACAGTAGCCTTTCCACCTGATAACAGTCAAAGACGGGGAAACATGGTATCAAACAAAATGGAACAGGAAAATTTAAAATAGTTGGAAAAATTGACCTATCACATCTTTTGCCTAGGGAGGATAAGGTGTCCACATATAGCACATATCAAGCCTATACACCAAAGTATATATTATGAAGCACAAACCTCAGCCATGACAGTTTCAATGCACTGTTGAAGTCCCTTACAAGCAACATTCTCTGCACGAGACATAGCTGTTGCCATTTCTTCACTGGAAGCAGCATGAGCACCATCCACAGGAAGCAAAAGCCGCGATAAGGAGTTCACAAAATACTGAAGAAAAGCAAGACTTTAGTTGCAATTGAGTGTTTCAAGAAGCATACAAAATAATCTAATTACAGTTCAAACCAACCCACTTGCTGCAAAATAGCCACACTGCTTCCACAACGTTGCACAGCGAGCATGAAAGATCTGAAACTGCTTTCACCAGCAGCAGCTGCATTTTCTGCCTATATTCCAACAATCATATCATAGGCCAGCTGATCGTTCTCTATCATTTAGATGTTATACAAATTACGAACTTTAGATCATTAAAAAGGATAGAATAATTACGGCAGAAGCAGCAGCTGCAGCAACTCTTCGGCTAACACTAGTTCCCAGCAAGTGCTTTTCCCTTAAGGCAGCAGCTTCGGTAAGGCCATCTCGGGCTCTTTCAAGACCTCCTGTTGTATATTGACTGACCTGCGAAAGGCTAGAGTAAGGCAAACAATTTTATCACAACTACATGAATCCTCAGTAACCATTTCTATTTGGCTTGTTTCAATTTAATAATTCGTCCTTTAGCACAAATCAGTGGTTATTCGAAGCTAGTCTTCCCTACATTTAAATAAAATCTATACCTGAACCGCTGAACGAAAAGGATTTATTTCAAACACCAGACATAATATAAGTGTATCAAGGACGGGGACCTAATGATTAAGTATAAAAATAACAAGGGTACTCATTATGTGGACATGTTGTGCCTTGCAACCCAATATTCATTTCCATATAATATTGCAGGTTTCAGGAAAATTCTATAGAACTTACCTTTTACTTTGGTAGCTATACTCTTATCGCATAACATTGTTGGAGAATTTTCCCATCCCAGTTAATCCTTTTTAATTGCATTACAACTTCATCTATCTGAATTGACTGCATTTAGGCAACACAATGCATCTAATTTCACCTTATTTCATTCTTCTTATGCTGGCTAAATTTGTGGTGTATTTTTTTTTCCTTTGTTACTTCTACTTATCCTAAATCCATCTGCTCTGTAGAGTGCTTCCCCATAATTCAAGATTTTGGATGACTTTTTTGCAAGTTTTGTCGCTTAACAAAATACTGTCTGCAGTCAACATACTATAGAGTCCTATTGTAACACTCCTCAAATCTATAAAAGTTTCAAGACCCGCTAAATATAGAATTTAATTTTTTTAATCTTGAATTATACTCTATTACGGATTTAAACCCTTGTGATTGATTTTGAGTTACTTCTCTATTTATAAATAATTGAATATACAATTAGGAGAATATTAGTAATTTTAATATTATTAATTAGTAAAAGTAGGTACCATTAATTATTAGTTAAGTGAAAACAAAATAAGAAAATAATTTAGAAAAAAAGAAAAGAAAGAAACATGGGACCCTAAAAGCCCATAAAGGGTTGTTGGAACTTGGAACCAAAAAGGGTTGAAACCCTTTATTATAAACAAAACAAAGAAACATACGANGTTATTGTAGAATCGATTGTTTGACTGGTGTCAATTGGACTGGGGCCTACGTATTGGCTCGAGAAGTTTTGAGGTGAGTTGATATAACCCTTTACCAAAGTGGTTTAACTCACTAAAGTATGCAGACAAGGTGTTTGATGAATTGGCTAAAAGAGTGAATATGTACTTATTAAAGTGAGTGAGTTCCTATTAGCTTAGAATTATTTTAGTTAAAGTTAGATGATTTATTTTGATATATGTGCCTAAATTTTCAGATTTTTGTGTTATTCTTATATGCCATTTTCATGTTAAAAATTCATGAAAAAGCAAGAATATTTGGAAATAATTTTGAATGTTTATTTCATCTTTATGCCATACTTTACATTTAAGAATTCTAGAATAAGTATGTTTGAAAGATTTAGACTTGAAAAGTCACAAGAAGAAGTTTTAGAAAGAAAAGATTTTTGGGAGTATCCTTTATTCTGAGAAGGGGTCATCGTCCAGGCCAAGGGTCCTGACCAAGGCGTTGACTTCCTGAAACTACTTGTGCCAAAGTAGGGGGCACACGAGCCGAGGGTCTCGTTGCTGAGAATTCACTTAGCCAGGCTAAGGTATGATACATGAGCGCTGAGAACCATGAAGCGAGTAACACCTCGTGGATTGGGCCTATTTGATCAGGTTGGGATCGAACCTGTGCCGATCACACTGTGACTAAGACAGAAATAGGTCAGAATAGTTGGAACTCCCAAAGTATAAAGTGTAGTATATTTTTTTTTAAGAAAAAGAAAAAGAATTTCGTTTAGAATATTCGTAAACTTCTATTATGCAATTATTTTAGATTCTTATAAGCATTATGTTTTACATGAATTTAGATTCTTTGCTCGTAATGTGTATTGTATTAACGTTTCGTCCCTGACGTTGAGACTTACTGAGTACAATGGGTGGTACTGACGTTCTATTTTGGGAACCTACGTTGGTCTGCGGTACAACGTAGGAACCGGTTTTGCAGGCGAACAGACTACGGGTTAGGACTTCCTTCTCTTCCAGTGTTATTGGTGAGCTCCGCTTTTGTTCGTGGAGTACTCCTTAGAGTCATCTTTATTTACTTATTTCTTTGTTTACTTAGAGAACTGGCCAGGAAATCTCATGTCTTATCAGTAGAGGCTTCATAGACAGTCGGTGGGTTAAGATTCAGATGTTTTTGATAATAACTTAGCAATATTTCATCGTTTACTACGAATAAAGTTTTGGGGTTGGTTTATTTTAGATATTTAAATTAATTAAAAATATTTGGTTATAGTATTGCCTTATTGCATATAAATTTTGAAGTTATAATAGATTTGATAAGCGCAGATGGTTCGCTCGGTCATGTTTAGTGATCGGGTGCCGGTCCCGACTTGTTTAGAAAATGGGTCATGACAAACTTGGTATCAGAGCCTCAGGTTTATGGAGTCCTATGGGTCTATTGAAACCGTGTTAGTAGAGTCTTGTCTATGGGTATGAAGCGCGCCATACTTATAAACAGGAGGCTACAAGCATTTAGGAAAAGTCTCATTTTTTTTCATACTTTAGATCGTGCAGTAGATCCTACCTCTAAGAAATTATCTAATGTATTTGTTTCTCCAAAACTCGCAGAAATGGCTCGTACTCGCAACTCTGACACCGACACTCACGATGCTGCTCAAGAAACTATTGCTACTATTGTGGCTCAAGGCAGAACAAAAAGGATTTCAACTCAGAAAAGGAAGGGTAAATCCACAAATGGGGTTCAAGTACCTCGGGTTGAACAAGAGGACGGGGTGGAGCATGATGTTCCAGTGCCGCAAGATCTGCGCCCCCAACAGCAGCCCCGACTCAGACAGCTATATCTCCAGAGGTGGGTCAGATGTTTAATGTTGTCAACAGTGCTATGGAGATGTTTAAAGCCTTCATGGCCAACCGGAACGAGAGAAGAGATGAGATTCCACCTCAATCAAATAGACAAAACAATTCTGACTCCTCAAGAGTGAATGAATTTTTGAAGTTGAGTCCTCCATTGTTCCATGGTTCTATACCTGATGAAGATCCAATGTTGTGGCTGGAGGGTGTCAAGAAAGCCCTCCGAGCGATGAAGGCATTTGATGATAAAGCTGTGGAATTGGCTGCTTACCAACTTAGAGATGTGGTTGGCGCTTGGTTTGAGATGTGGGAAAAGGAAAGAGATGAAGATGATGGTCCGCCTACTTGGGAAGAATTTGAAGAGGCCTTCATGGCTAACTTTATCCTGGAAGAGGATAGGGAAGCTAAGGCTACAGAGTTCGAACAACTCAAGCAAGGGAATAAAAGTGTGCAAGAGTACTACATGGAATTCATAAGGTTAGCTAAGCATGCTCATCACATGGTTAAGACAGAAAAAGCAAAGATTCGCAGGTTTGTTGGCGGTTTTCCTTACCACATTAAGGATACGACATCAGCTGCAGCGGTAGGGATGACTACGTTCTCCTCGGTTGTGCGATTCGCCAAGCACTTAGAAAAATATAGACAACAAAGGAGAGAAGAAAAAGAACATAACAAGAAAGCCCGGACAACGGGCAGGTTTAATGGACATCCAGCGGAGGTAGAAGGGATTCCTCTGATAAGGAGTCATTAGCACCAGCTCAGTTCAGTCATCAGTCAGGTGGTTGGTCTTCCTTTAGACGTACTCAGAGTTATGGAAACCAGTCTCGCCAGAATCAGAATTTCAGGACATCATCCTCACATAGCCAAAGTCATGCTGAGCAACATTCACACCAACAAGGTCTTTGTGGAACCTGTAAGTGGCAACATTCAGGTCAGTGCAAGTTCGGGTTTCATGGTTGCTATCATTGTGGAGACATTGGTCATATAAAGGCCAACTGCCCAAAGTTGCGACGTAATTTCAGTGGTGGATCAACTCGTCCTTCTAGTTCCTCAGCTACTGCAGTTGCACCACCTCAGGCTCGTGGTTCTCATAATCAGACCGGGCATGGGGCAGGCAGAGGTCCAGATCGAGTTACTCAGGGAGGGGGACAACCCCGTTTGTTTGCTACACTTGATCGTCAGAGTGCAGAGGCATCTGCAGAAGTTATTACAGGTATACTTTTAGTCTGCTCACATAATGCTTATGCAATAATGGATCCAGGTTCAACGTTTTCATATGTGACTCCATACTTTGCAATTAACCTCGGGCTAGAACCTGAACAACTTAGTGAGCCATTCCTAGTATCTACTCCAGTTGGCGAGTCAGTGAAAGTTACGAGAGTCTATAGAGGTTGTATAGTTTCAGTCCAAGGTCGCAACACCAAGGCCAATCTCATAGAATTAGAAATGGTGGATTTCGATGTGATTATGGGTATGGATTAGTTGTCTTCCTGCTATGCCATGTTAGATTGTCATGCCAAGATAGTCAGGTTCCAGTTTCAAATGAAGAAGTCTTAGAGTGGAAGGGTAGCTCAACATCGCTTGTAGGTAAGTTTATTTCTTACCTTAAGGCACAACGAATGATCGGTAAGGGGTGTCTCGCCTATTTGGCTCACATCATTAATCCAGAATCAGAACCACCAGCTTTTCAGTCAGTGCAAATTGTTAGAGAATTTCCAGAAGTTTTCCCAGATGACCTTCCCGGACTTCCTCCTGAAAGAATAATAGACTTTGGCATTGATCTCATTCCAAGCACTCAGCCCATATTCCAGCAGAACTTAATGAGTTGAGAGAACAGTTGAAAGACCCTCTTGACAAGGGCTTCAGAGGCCGAGTGTTTCACCGTGGGGTGCCCCGGTCCTATTTGTCAAGAAGAAAGATAGGTCTCTCAGAATGTGCGTCGACAATCGGCAGTTGAATAAAGTTACCATTAAGAACAAGTACCCACTGCCAAGAATTGATGATTTATTTGACCAACTTCAGGGTGCAAAGTACTTTTCAAAAATAGACTTGAGGTCGGGGTACCATCAGTTAAGAATCAGAGAAGAAGATATATCAAAAACAGCCTTTAGAACTCGCTACGGGCACTATGAATTTCTAGTAATGTCCTTTGGGTTGACAAATGCTCCAGCTGCATTCGTGGACCTCATGAACAGACTTTTCAAGTCATTCCTTGATAACTTTATTATCGTATTTATAGATGATATTTTGGTATACTCTAAGAGCAAGGATGAGCATGCCGAACACCTCAGGATAGCTTTGCAGACCTTGAAGGAGAATGTGCTTTATGCCAAATTTTCAAAATGTTAGTTCTGGTTACAGTCAGTGGCATTCTTAGTCCACGTGGTATCTAGTGAAGGCATAAAAGTAGATCCTCAGAAAACAGAAGCAGTCAAGAACTGGCTTAGGCCGACAACGCCAACCGAAATCAGGAGTTTCTTGGGGTTAGCTGGCTACTATAGAAGGTTTGTAGAGGGGTTTTCCTCACTTGCAGCTCCATTAACTAAGTTGACTCAGAAAGCAGTTAAGTTCCAGTGGTCAGACGCTTGTGAGCAGAGTTTTCAAGAGTTAAAGAAGAGGTTGACCACCGCACCTGTGTTAACCTTGCCCGACAGGTTCGGGTGGGTTCACAGTGTATTGTGATGCCTCCAGAGTGGGTCTTGGTTGTGTTCTTATGCAATATGGGAAAGTCATTGCTTATGCTTCCATGCAGTTAAAGAATCATGAAAAGAACTACCCCACACACGACTTGGAGCTTGCAGCGGTGGTGTTTGCACTAAAGATATGGCGGCACTACCTTTATGGTGAGCATTCTGAAGTGTTTACAGATCATAAAAGCCTCCAGTACATTTTCAAGCAAAAAGAATTAAATTTGAGACAGAGAAGGTGGCTCGAGCTATTGAAAGATTATGACATCAATATCCTTTATCACCCGGGCAAAGCTAATGTGGTAGCAGATGCACTTAGTAGGAAGTCAATGGGTGTCTTGGCCCATCTTGCAGTACAAAGGCGAACTTTGCGTCGAGAAATTCAAAATCTAGCAAATGATGGAATTAGATTGGATGAGACCGAAGAAGGAGGTATAACTGCTTATGCCTTAGAGCAATCCTCCCTTGTTGCGCATGTTAAGGCTAAGCAAGACGAAGATCCGTACTTAGTGAAGTTAAAAGAAGGAGTCAGAAACAAAGAAATCACCGCTTTCACTCTAGGAAGTGACGGAGTTTGAAGTTGAATGACCGGTTATGTGTTCCTGATGTAGATGGTCTTAGGAAGGCCATAATGGAAGAAGCTCACAGTTCGAGGTACTCTATCCACCCAGGTGCCTACCAAAATGTATCTAGATTTGAAAGAGTTGTATTGGTGGAAAGGCATGAAGAAGCAATTAGCAGATCATGTGGCTAAATGTTTGAATTGCCAGCAAGTCAAAGCTGAGCATCAGAGGCCTGGTGGCCTAGCTCAAGATATAGAGATACCACAGTGGAAGTGGGAGATGATCAATATGGATTTTGTAGTAGGTCTACCTCGCACATACCGTAAGCATAATTCAATTTGGATTATTGTAGACCGACTGACAAAGTCCGCACATTTCCTACCAGTAAAGACGACTGATTCTGCAGAGCAGTATGCGCAGTTGTACATCAAAGAAATAGTCCGATTGCATGGTACTTCAGTTTCAATCATATCTTGACAGAGGCCCTCAGTTCAGTCGCATTTCTGCAGGCATTTCAGAAAAGATTCGGTACCAAGGTCAATTTGAGCACCGCTTTCCATCCACAGACTGATGGCCAGGCATAAAGGACCATTCAGACTCTCGAAGATATGCTGCGAGCATGTGTTATAGATTTTAGAGGTAATTGGGATGATCACTTGCCACTTATAGAATTTGCTTACAATAACGGCTATCAGGCTAGCATCGGTATGGCTCCTTATGAAGCGTTGTATGGGCGAAGATATAGGTCTCCAGTGGGTTTGTTTGAACCAGCAGAGGTGCCGTTGATTGGTCCAGAGTTTGTTTGTGAGGTCTTAGAGAAAGTCCAGCTAATCAGAGAAAGACTGAAAGCGGCTCAGAGTCATCAAAAGTCCTACTCTGACAAGAGACATCGTGACTTAGAGTTCATGGTCGGTGACAAGGTGTTTTTGAAAGTTTCACCAATGAAAGGAGTTATGAGGTTTGGTAAGAAGGGGAAACTTAGCCCTAGATTTATCGGACCTTATGAAATTCTAGAAAAGGAAGGAAATGTGGCGTATGAGCTAGCGCTGCCCGTTGAGTTTTCCTCTGTTCATCCTGTCTTTCATGTGTCTATGCTTAGAAAGTACGTTCATGATAAGTCGCATATAATACCTGTCGATACCGTAGAAATTAAAGAAGGCTTGACTTATGAAGAGGTACCTATAGAAATTCTCGATAGACAAGTAACAAAGTTAAGAACAAAAGATATAGCATCGGTAAAAGTTTTGTAGAGTAATCATGATTCAAAGGAGACTACGTGGAAGTCGAGGAATATATGAGGAAGAAATATTCATATTTATTTGAGGAAAAAGGTATGTGAACCTAGGTTTGGTTTGACATATATTTTATTTACAAAATACAAGTTAGCATGTGTTTATGTCCTTCCTAGATTATACTTAATTGTTGTAGTAATTTAGCTTATGCTAGAGTATATTTAATTCATTAAAGTGATTTACTTTTGCTAAGGTGTTGTGCTTTAGATTCTTGTTAGTTATTGTGGTACCTCCTTGCCGAAGTGTGAGTAATTAATTTATGAGTTGTGTATGGTGCCTATGAATGGCCCGTTATAGTATATTTGATTGTTGTTAGTGTAGTTGTGATATTTGTGACAGGGATATTTTTGGATAGTACAATTTACAAGGGAAACTCTACCGAAATTTTTGAAAATTTAGGGAGTTAGCCAAAATTTTGAATCCCTTGGAGGAGTGAGTAATGCTAAGAAAACTTAAGAGGTTCAAGGACCTAAGGAATGATTGTTAGCTTAAAAATAAGGCCCTAGCAACATTCGAGGACGAATGTTTTTTTTAAGGAGGGAAGATTGTAACACTCCTCAAATCTATAAAAGTTTCAAGACCTGCTAAATATAGAATTTAATTTTTTTAATCTTAAATTATACTTCTATTACGGATTTAAACCCTTGTGATTGATTTTGAGTTACTTCTCTATTTATAAATAATTGAATATACAATTAGGAGAATATTAATAATCCTAATATTATTAATTAGTAAAAGTAGGTACCATTAATTATTAGTTAAGTGAAAACAAAATAAGAAAAATAATTTTAAAAAAAAAAGAAAGAAACATGGGACCCTAAAAGCCCATAAAGGGCTGTTGGAACTTGGAACCAAAAAGGGTTGAAACCCTTTATTATAAACAAAACAAAGAAACATACGAAGCAAAACAGAGAAACATTCTGTTGCTTCGCACGAACAGATTTCGGCAGTAAAAAATCCAGCGAATTATTTCACGCAGACAACACGAAAATTCTAGGCTTCTTTACTAATAACTGGTTGTTGAACACAGGTACGTAAATTTTTCTATTCTTAACTATCCTACAGTATAAGAATTGTATAATAATACCCTTCTATCTCTATATCAACAATACATTTCATGTTTAGGGGTGAAACTTTAACATTGATTAAAATGCACTGTTTATTGTAGAATCGACTGTTTGACTGGTGTCAATTGGACTGGGGCCTACGTATTGGCTCGAGAAGTTTTGAGGTGAGTTGATATAACCCTTTACCAAAGTGGTTTAACTCACAAAAGTATGCACACAAGGTGTTTGATGAATTGGCTAAAAGAGTGAATATGTACTTATTGAAGTGAGTGAGTTCCTATTAGCTTAGAATTATTTTAGTTAAAGTTAGATGATTTATTTTGATATATGTGCCTAAATTTTCAGATTTTTGTGTTATTCTTATATGCCATTTTCATGTTAAAAATTCATGAAAAAGCAAGAATATTTAGAAATAATTTTGAATGTTTATTTCATCCGTATGTCATACTTTACATTTAAGAATTCTAGAATAAGTATGTTTGAAAGATTTAGACTTGAAAAGTCACAAGAAGAAGTTTTAGAGAGAAAAGACTTTTGGGAGTATCCTTTATTCTGAGAATGGGTCATCGTCCAGGCCGAGGGTCCTGACCAAGGCGTTGACTTCCTGAAACTACTTGTGCCAAAGTAAGGAGCACACGAGCCGAGGGTCTCGTTGCTGAGAATTCACTTAGCCAGGCTAAGGTATGATACATGAGCGCTGAGAACCATGAAGCGAGTGGCACCTCGTGGATTGGGCCTATTCGATCAGGTTGGGATCGAACCCGTGCCGATCACACTGTGACTAAGACAGAAATAGGTCAGAATAGTTGGAACTCCCAAAGTATAAAGTCTAGTATATTTTTTTTAAGGAAAAAGAATTTCTTTTAGAATATTCGTAAACTTCTATCATGCAATTATTTTAGATTCTTATAAGCTTTATGTTTTACATGCATTTAGATTCTTTGCTCGTAATGTGTATTGTATTAACGTTTCGTCCCCTGACGTTGAGACTCACTGAGTACAATGGATGGTACTGACGTTCTCTTTTGGGAACCTACGTTGGTCTGCGGTACAACGTAGGAACCGGTTTTGCAGGCGAACAGACTACGGGTTAGGACTTCCTTCTCTTCCAGTGTTATTGGTGAGCTCCGCTTTTGTTCGTGGAGTACTCCTTAGAGTCATCTTTATTTACTTATTTCTTTGTTTACTTAGAGAACTGGCCAGGAAATCTCATGTCCTGAGCAGTGCGTCAGTTTATCAGTAGAGGCTTCATAGACAGTCTGTGGGTTAAGATTCAGATGTTTTTGATAATAACTTAGCAGTATTTCATCGTTTACTACGAATAAAGTTTTGGAGTTGGTTTATTTTAGATATTTAAATTAATTAAAAATATTTGGTTATAGTATTGCCTTATTGCATATAAAGTTTGAAGTTATAATAGATTTGATAAGCGCAGATGGTTCGCTCGGTCATGTTTAGTGATCGGGTGCCGGTCCCGACTTGTTTAGAAAATGGGTCGTGACACCTATCTTGTATACTACTGATTAGCTCATCAATAAGTAGGTTTTAAGTATGACGCAACCCATGATTATGGGAAAATTCTTTTATTTCCTCCCACTCTTTTAACAATTGTTAAAGCTCCTTTTTGCCACAGTAAAGCAAAAAGACACTATAAAAATTGAATGGGACTCTTGTCTTCATAATCAAATACTCCATTTCAATTTATGTGAACCTATTTCCTTTTTAGTCTGTGCCAAAAAGAATGACCCCTTTCCATATTTGGAACACAATTTGCTTCCAAGCAATGATTTATAGCCACATAAAATATATGTGTCTCATTTTGCACCACAAGCTCAAAAGTCTTCTATGTTTTCTTAAACTCCGTGCCCACTCAAAATAGGTTCACATAAATTGAAACGGAGGGAGTATGTTTCTATACAAATTCAAGATATTTCCACAGTAAATGACAAGTAACGAGAACAAACTAAAAATAGAACTCCTTACTTCTGCACTAGAGGAATTTCATACATGAATTCTCAATCTGAGAGAACTGCAGGAAAAATTAACTATAGAAAATTTGGATCTATCATATAAGATATATATGAAATTCCAATTCAATTCTTGAATACTTCCCAACAAGACGAAAGAACTATAAGATGGCATCAACAGGAACAAAATCTATACGTAAACATGGGTAAAGAACTTACTTGGTCCAGAAGGCATGTGAAAACAACTTTAACACTAGCAGCAAGTGTAGCAGGCTGTGCACGAAACGTAGAGATCAATTAGTTTCTCCTGTAGGTGTCTTACTGAGAAGTAAATCAGTTGACAATTAGATCATGTTAGGAGAATGGGATGTCTAAAGACGTGTACCAGTGGAAGACATTAAAAAAGATAAGTAACTACGACATATTTGATAAATACTCTACAATTGTCTTTATATTCATATTGCAAATCAAGGACATGGCATCGTGAAGCTTAAATTGAAGACATTGAAAAATTAGCACCAGCTCTCCTCAATTTTCCATGGATAACTAGCATAATCAATGCACTTATGAGGCTGGGCATCAAAAGTGTGAGATAATAGTCCTTCAAGTACGTGTTTACTAATTAATTGCGTTCATTCTTCTCAAAAGATGAAGCAACATGCAAGTAGTAATTAGTAAAATTAACAAGATTATCTGACCAGGTGTTATTGTCACAAAAGATAACACTAGTAGAACGTTTGTATCCTGTTTGCATAATAATGTTTTAAGAACATCACTCTTTGCTGAAATAAATAACAAAACACAAAGTCTTTCTACTAAATACAGTGAAAAACAGAGGCAACATATATATCTAGGAAACAGTATCCTATACTTTTGCTTTTTGGTATCAATCTCCAGTTGAGATGCACTTACTATGCACCTAGGATACAATTATCCGAAGTGTATTTTGCTGTTTCGTTAATTTTAAATCTTTGAATACGAGCATCCTGAAAATGGGTACATAAGGGATAGGGAAATAGTCAAAAAGTAGAAGAAAAAAGAATATGACTCTACGACTCGGGAGATCAAGCAAATAGAAGGTCTAAAACTCTGACAGACAGAGGGATTCAGACAAATAACATTTGGCAACAAAATCTAGAGTGTTGTTCAGAAAAGAAAAAGAGAGATGGTTTTGTATGGTATAACAATTGCAGCCGTTTGTGATTTTTTTGGATAATTCGGCAAGCAAAACTACTGAAAGGCCGATAATACCAAGATGTTGCGGAGACAGTTACTTATAAATTGATGGAAAGTAGGAGATGGAGCAAAAATTATACCATGGTTGGACAAATGGCTGATAATGGAGCACCAAATCAAAACTGTACTGATGTATTCAGCCCAGTGACCAATAACAAAGCACAACTGCATAGTGCTGAAACGGTGATGGTTGGAATATACAGTTTGGGAGAAACTTTAATGAATGGGAGACTTGTAGAGTCAATATGCTACTGCAATTGATGGAGAAGCTGACATTTGATGCAAGCACAAAAACTCACTTAAATCTTGTTATCAAGCTCCTCAGAAAAATTAAATCAGTGAGATTGGGATGTTTAGCTCTACATGAGGCATACCAAGCTCAAGACAACTTTCAAAGAAGAGTATTTAACCTATATAGTGGCGATATTTTTATTGAGGATCTGGCTGAATCTGCAAAATGTACTGCCACACTGTAAACTTACTTGGAAATCTGGTATATTGTTTTTGAGCTTTAACTGAATCTAGTGACGATGCCTTCAGTTTAAAACAAACAGTAATCAGTTCGCTAGGAAAAAAGCTAAGGATCAGATGCTGGCATGGAGAAGAATTCCTTTATATGGATTTTGGACAGTTTGGCTAGAAAGAAACCATGTGTTTCAAGACTAATCAGATTACGCTCTTGTAAAATTTAGGTATTTTTAGAATTAAGATTTTGGTATAAGATAATGTTGCAGATGACATATATACAATGCTGGATTTTATAGATTGCCGACATACTTAAAGGGACGAATCCAGCTGTTTTGCATATAACCAGTGAAATCTTTGTGCTGAGGTCCTTTGAATAAAATGTATTTTTCTTACAAAAGAAAGCATGGAAAAGCCTGTCACTCCCTCTGTATGTATAAGTCAACTATTGGTTTTCACTATTCTACTGACCTCTCTATGAACTAAATAATTTATTGATGTGATACAGGAATCTGCACATGCAAGATGTCCAAAGAAGAGAATCTTGTGCATCACTATCAGCAGTCCTACGGCCTAATTTTCAATCCAAATTCTAATCTGACTAGCCCGCGGCATCTTTTTAAGAGAAAGGTCAAAAACTCGATTGGACTTGCAATGGATATGGTGTGAGTGAAATCTATTCAGGCAATTCAACAAGCCTAATGCAATAAATAGTTCTGTTTATTCTACCAGGCAAAGGCAAAATACTGAGAGATGATGAAGGTGCGGCTACAGCAAGATCTTGAAACACGTCATATGTACCTGTAATGAAAACAAATTGCATCTGGATGTTGCTTCTTCGTTCCAACGAACAAATTCTGTCACCACAGCGACAGAAATTTCTGGGTTAGAAAGTGCCATTGAAGCACCTTTTGAGCGTCCAATTGTTCCAGACGACTCTGAGGACAGCTGGCTTTCAGTACGCAGTTCGTCCATCTGCAAATTAAAGCAAGAAGTCTGTTCAATATTCTTCAAGAGCAGGGTTCAGTAGAATGATATCCTACAGGTGGGAAACTTTTATAAACATCTAATAAGTTCAGAAACTTGTTGAGTGTCTATTAGTACAATGATATTGTGGAGTTTCCAGATTGTTTAATGCTCTCCAAAGACAGGTATCCTTGTCAGCTACCGAGCAAAAATTTCATGCAAACTAAGTTTAAATTGGCGGGAGCCTAAATCTTTTGCAATTTATATGGAACTTACTGGTGCTTTGGATCGGAAATATCTCAAGGTCCCCAAGAGCCAGTTTATACCAGAAAATCGACAACCAATAAATGCTTTCTTTTATTTGTTATGGTAGATTTTACTTCAGGAGTTTTGATTATTTATATCATGAAAAATAGCTTCTTTCAAAATTTTCTTCTTCTACCTAAGCAAAAGAGCGAAAATGGATTCCTTAAACAAAAACTAGAGTGATAGACTGTTCAAAGAGAGAAACTGCCACAAACCTTAGCTTTGTAAAGTTGCTTAAGAGAGGCTTGCTCGCACTCCACATATATGTCTTTGTGTGATAGAAACAAAGACTCAGTCAAACCTGAACCAGAAGAACAATGGAGATGACAAATATAATCAACATAAACAAAGTCGGTCAAAAAAATTATAGAAAAGGAAATAGTCTGTGGTCAGAACAATCTAGATTGGCCTTGTGATTTAAAAATACTGAGTTGCTTCAAATAATCCAACCACAGCGGCAGGCCACAGTAAGTGATCTTACAGGAATAGAACTTTTTCTGGAGCTTTTGAAACTGAAGCAAATGTAAAACCTATCTTAGCATACTACAAGAAGCATATCACTTTCGATTTGATATGAGTTGTCATGTATTTACCATTTTAGTTTATTTCTCTTAAACAGGTAAAAGAGAAAAAGGATTCTACAATGTTAATTGATCAATAATGTCTAAAGCAGTACATGTTTCAAATGACAGAAAAGAACAGAAGTTGGGTATCAAGACTTCTCTTTTATTAAGAACCAGACATCCTAGCAATACCTACAACCCAAGTTTCTTCAAGAATCTGTTTTTTCCTTCCACTATGCTGAACATCATTTTCTTCTTTCTATATTGTTAACGTCTTCCAACCTACCCGTGCAATGCAGGGAATGCCTAATAACTCAAATCTTTATTTCTTCTAGCATTTAGGAAATCTTCCTCTTTCTTTGGACTTGCCTGTCGTATTCTATTTGCTAATCTCATTCCTCAACACCATAAGAAAAAGAAGAACAAACTGTTTCATTTTTCTTCATAACTTCGTAGATAAAGCTTTAAGTTCTCTTCTACTCATAGTATTTAATGGCCCCTCTGCCATCTCTTCACACTTTTTGACTAGGAAATGATCCGTCTGCAAGGAAATAGTACCTCTATTATGCATCCTTATTTGTGTCGCGTTGCTATATGTACCTCTTAAAGGTTCTTCAGAACCTTTCACTAACTGTCCAAGTTGACAGAGATTTCAGAATGAAGACTCAAAAGGCTTAAATCATCCATTTACAATTGTCATTGTAAGGTAAATCCTTAAAGTACAATTTTGAAGCAGTACATTCTTTAAATTAAAAGCAGATATGCTGATTTTGACACTCGGTACCTCTGTTAAAGGTTATGCACATGTATACAATTTCAACAGCTATATTCAAGTAATAACAAGATGGTGAATGGTTCCTTTTCATTTGTACCTTCAACATCCAAGTCACCACATCCTACACTTCGTAAGTCCTTAGAAAACTCTTGCGTCTTCTCATATGCAACGGCCAGCAATCTGAGATACTTAACAAGGCAAGAAAAGAATCAAAGCCCTTAGTTTCTTTTTGATAAATACAAAGGAAAAACCAATCTCCGTGACATCACTTACTAATACAAGTCCACCTTCTTCCATGGGAGGTGGGTTAACAAGAGATGGTTTCTGTATGAGCTTCTCTAGAAGTTTTGGAACACGATCCTCCAAGACACGCTGTTCATAACCTCAATCAATTAGTCACCAGTTCCACCATTTCACTTTCTTTTTGTTGCTATACTCATTCAGAAAGCACTTTGCTGGAGTAGAAACAATCAGAAAATATAAAGTACAGCAGACAAATTAGAGGAAGCTCAAGACATTCATCGATAGAAGTTGTCTACTTCTAAAATAACTGATGCAATGTCAAAGCAAGTATATTAATCCTTCTACGCATATATTGCCAAAGCTCATTAACAACATAGCCTGAGCTAGCTTAATTTTTTCTGATACAGCACCATCATATAAAAAGAAGATAAAACTAGGAGTTAAACTGCCTCACAAAGTTTTAATCAACCATACCTGAACTAATATTGACATTACATCCTTAGGGGAAGGGAAAACTGCTGCTATGGTGGCTGCTTCTTTTCGCACCGTGTCTGGAAGAAAACATAATGTGCTAAAATTTAAAAGGAATATATTTAGAAGAGAAACACCTTTCTACTAGACTCCAATCAGATTAACCTGTAATCTCTTTAAACATTGAAGAAAGTCCCTTAGCGACATTGCTAGGGCTGGGTTGGGCACCTTCATCACCAAGAACCAATTTGGCATCTGCATTCATCACCTCAACATCAAACATTGGACGTAATCCCACGTAATGTTGCATGGCACTGGTACCCCTGTTAAACTGTTTCGATGAACGAACATGTCAAAAGTTCTTTTTGATATTTGGTACATAATTCAAAGAAAGAATAAAACGTTTCAGATGTTTCCAATGGAGAACAACCAAAAATTTATGAGACTCTGACTTGTCCAGAACATGTGCGCAAAGAGAAGTAATCCCTTTAAGTTATTCATACATTTTTATCAGCTGCACCTTATACCATATTTCCAGTAAGTTTCATGAAGTAATAATCTGATGAAAGAACTTTTGACAGGTCTACTGAAACTGCTTGATTTACCTGTGACAAAATTTTAGCATATTCACCCATCCTAGTCAAATCGTGCTTCTGTGTAGCCGCATCAAATCGAGCTAATAATCTGTTTTCCAACTCTACAGGTCACCAAATAAGAAGATGACTTAGAATGTCCTTCAAGATGAAAATATGGATGCGACATCAGAGGAAACACACACACACACACACATGCAAAAGAAAAAAAAGAAAGAAAAGAAATAGATGCTTTAGCTAGCAAAAACCATCACAAGTAGAAAAAAAGCTAGACATCCATACAGCGAATGTAGAGTAACACTTTAGATCTTAAAATGCATTACTGTCTGTCAATCTCATAAAAATCCATTTGAAACTAAAGAGACAATACCCCAGGTAATGGTTGTCAAAATTAATTTTTACAAGTTTAAGCAGATCCACAGATCTTTACAGATGTAGCTACTTCTCTAGATGAAACTTTTTGAAATAAAAACCAGTAACCTGAGCATGAATAAAAGGCATTGGTAACTCAGATGCCCTTTTGCTATAATATGTGAAATTTATGTTTATAGTAAAAAATATTCAGGACTGTCACAAGTTGAGCAAATGCAATTTAATGGCTTTTAACTCAGAGCTTCAAACTGAACTATCCACTACAAAGATCAGTACAACTTCAGATTCAGAGCAGTATGATCTTTGAAAGAGCTAGAACATAATATTCTAGCATTCATTATTCCCTTACTTTAACAACAAATGTTTGATTGACCTCTTTCCTTGTTCTTTCCTCTCCTTAGGGATACAGATACACTATACAAAAGTCCCAACATCCTTATATGAGATGACCTTACATCTTGCAAAAAGCAAAAAGTCAAGAGACATGTGAAAAAGGGCAACACATCGATGATGTGAATTTCATAGGTATTGTGCATCTTCATTGGTCCGAGCATGCTTCATGCTAGTCTACCCAAAGTATAAGAACCTTCTGCCTTAGTTATAATTGTAAAGTTTGTCGCTTTAAGTTGTAAGCACTTCCATTGGTGCTAAGTATGTTTCATGCTAGACAAGAAAATCATTGGTGTCAAACAACAATTTTGTGGTCTAAGAAATTGAAAAAAATTATAATTAGGTGACGTAGCTATTGTTTAGTGTTTTCCATCACCAATATAGAACTCATTACGCGATAAGACGCAGGTTTTGTTGCCTTGGTGCCTGAACTGAAGCGCTACCTAAGCGAAGCGAAGCACTTATCCTGTTTTGAACCTCGCTTTAGGGCCTAAAAATGCCTTTTTGCGAGCCATTGACGACACAGCCACTTGCTTCCGGAAAAGAATAAAGTAACCATAGAAGCTAATCAAATAAGGAAGCACAACGTGATAATGCACATATCCTAAGAAGTATCTTAAAAAGGTTCATCTAAGAGTTGTGAAAAGGTTTTTAAAACTCCACATCTCATATACTGATAAATGACCTACTTCTGCTCTCCTTTTTTATCAGCACGAGTTCAATAAAAAATTCTGCTCCTTTAACATAAAAGCGAAGTTCCAGCAGTGGAGTTAGATTCTCCATTTCTCCTTGAGCTAGTTTATGCATTACTAGCTTGTCAAGGAGAACAGCAGTTGCAAACTTAGCAGTATTCAAAGCCATTTTATAGCTCTTAAAGAAATTCATGAGGAGCACTGAACCACAAGTAGTTAAAGAAAAGAATTGTTCACTGTTGTACCATTGCAGTACTCTTGAAGGTTTGAGATAGCAACTTCCAATCCTTTACTTGAAGTTGCATTGCCAACAGCAGAGGAGACAGTCGTTTTTTGTCTTCCAATATCTTCATCAGCAAATGATCCTGAAAATAAATAACATGTGATTATATCCAGGGGAAAAGATCTTAGTGTTACATATCAAAGATGAAAATCTTCAGACAAAGGATATATGATCAATCACTCAAATGCTTCATTTTAAATCAAAAAACAAGAAAATGTACATGCAGCAAGAAAAATTCTCTGCTGTTACAATCCTCTATACCAAGTATAGAATAAGGGATCAAGACATTGCTTTTAAGCTAAACATATGGACGACAAATGTCCTCTAATATCCTCACTTATTGAAGGATATGGTGGGAAGTAAATATATTACTCCCTCCGTCCAAGTTTATGTGGTTGTGATTGACTGGGCACGGAGTTTAAGAAAAAAAAAAGACTTTTGAAACTTGTGGGATTGAGTCTCCTTTTTCACATCTTAAGAATAGTCTTTTATCTTTGATCGCTTTTTGGTGCACTCATATAGCCCCTACTTGTATAGAAGATTGGGCGTCTTTGGTAGAGAGTCATGTTCTGATGTAAATTCTCTACTTTTTGGTATACTTCCTGTATACGAAAGTTCTCTCCCTTTTGATTAATACAATTTACCTTATCAAAAAATAAGCCATAGATATTTGTGTGGCAGTAAATCATCTTATTAAGGGTACAATGGGCATTTTAAAGTTGACATTCTTTTTGCCTATGTGTCTAGGCTCTCCAAAATGCTGCCGCACCTTTGTCTGATTCCCCAAAAAAGCACGACTTTTGGAGGATCCGACATGCACCCGGCGACTTTTCAGAGAGACGGAGGAACATAGCTTTTTGGGACTGACAAAAAACGAAAGAGTACCACATAAAATGGGACGGGGGAGTAGTGTTTTCGCTGATAATTAAAACAAAACCTTAAGCAACATAACCAATGGGGAGAACAGGCAATTATTGAGAGAATTAAGTCATTAACCTAAACCAAAGGGCTATCAAGTTTCTCCATCTCCACTCTGAAGTAAACTCTCAGGCAGTCCCACCACCTAACCCCAAAAGTAAAAGGACACAGAGCACCCGGCCATTTGTGTCAAGCATTCTCAAATGTGATGGCTCTCCACAGAAAGAGGACTAGTGAACCATTACATAGTTATCACAAAACCAAAACCTGATATTTGAGAGATATAAGTTGTCTGAGAGTCAGAAACACTGAGCTTTCTCTGGTAAAAGTAATTAAAGGAAGCAGAATATTGCTAATTGACTTCCAATGAAGGCATCTAAAGTCACTTTTATTTTTTGTAGGCAAAGGAAAACCAGATGGAAATGCCCCATACAGCCAAGCACTTTAACTATCCAAAACAGGAAAGTTGAAGTAAAAGAAAAAAAAATGAAGAGGCATAAGCAACCAAGCAGGGGCATTTCCTTAACAGTAGCTACTAGTTACGACCAGTTACCAAGTCTGTCTTAAGAAGGTGAGCTCAACAGAAGATTGTAAAACAAATTTTGGTGAGAAAATTGCACATTTACAGCTTTGAGAATATCCAGAGAAGGGTAATAATATTACTTAATTTCTGTGCAATTGAAGCAGCTTCAGCGACACGGTTATCATCAGTGAATAAAGGAGAAAGTGCTGTCAGGTCTCCTGGACTTCTATTGAACTCCATCAAGTACTGTTGAATGCAAGTCAATATATACCGTCAATTTTTATTTGTATAGAATATAAACCCAAAAAAAGATTCTTAAACAAAGGATGAGTTTATGCATTGTGCACCATGAATGAGATGACTTTCAGATGGTTATTCATCAAAATGTTACCTTTATGAGCTCTATCGTCTGACTAGCAGATTCTCTCTGCGTATCTGCACTCTGACCGGCAACAAAGGTTCATTATTACCAACTTTGTCTCCACTAACTCAGGAAACAAATTGATATAGGGAAAATTAAAAAATTTAGAAGAAATGTTTTTCTTTTTGTCCTCGTAAAAAGTGGCATTCTTTTAACGGAGGAAGAACACTTAAGTTTTCTGGGGGGAAATCAAATCTTACTTTCTTACTTATGTATCAGATAAAAATAACCCAAGTCATGCATTAAATCAATTTCTTGCAACACTAGTAAAGAACAAAATAGCCAAGTTAATTAAGCAAAGATAATATTTACCTGCAAGTGATCTCCTATTTTGGCGGCAGTATGACCCACACTGGATATACGTGAATCTAGACGTGCAAAGCTACCAAACAATCCATCTACACCTTTTTCCAGCTGCACATTTTAATACTAATCAAAGCTAAGCTCAAGACTTTCATCAGATCAATGTGTATAAAGAAGCTCCATGTACCATCAAAGATTTTGAACATGATTAGAAGTTCAACGTAAATAAAAGATGAAGTAAGAGGCAAATGAAGAACCAAATGGTTCAATCCTTCTTTTCAGAAAGAAATTTAGTAAGCACATCAAGTACAGTTCCACATCATAGAGTGTCATTTAACATGTCTACTATGACACTACTTCATTCATTAATTAGTCAAGTCTAGTTCCATGGTTCCCATGTTCTTCCTCTCAAAAAAGGAGAAGGATTCCATGAAAGGCGAGCCAACATTTCCAAGCAATAACAGAAAAGGTTTTCCATTAGCAAACTAATGGTTTTATCTCGTACTACTAGAACTATACATATGCGTGAATTTCCTGGTCTTACTGACCTCAGCAAGTGTCTTACGGTGCTTCAAGTCTTGGACAGCAACTTCTTTTTTGAGATAGTTTAGTTTACCATCAACCTTACACCAAAGATAAAAACTATTCAGAAAGAATAAACCTCAGTGGATCAGCACAATGTCCTTTACATATACCTGTCTTTTGAGATCAACCAATTGGGTGCTCGAATTCTTAAATAAAGATAATAAAGAATCAACTTCAGGGAACAATGGGCTTGATAGTCCTTGAGCTGACTTTCCTGCATTTGACCGCAAATTCCCATTTGATAGTGCATCAATTCCAACGATGTTCCCGTGACTTTCTGATGAGTCTGCTTCTTTTTCCAGATAAGAAGGTAATAGCTCAGTCACCAAGTTACCAAACAAATCATCAAATGAAAAGTTTCCCTGCATAATCCAATATAGCACATTGATAACAATTAACAATTGAATATTTTAAATTAAGTTTGGATTATTTTCCACTCTAAATGATGACTGAGACATCACCTTGAAATCATCTACATCAAGAACTAGTGGATTAGAGTCAGAAGATGCAGATTTTGACATACGATTAGCCTGCGATCCATCTCTAATCTCTTTCATCTAGTCCACATGAAACATGATCATTTGACAAACAGCAAAAGTGAGTAAAAATTAGTACAAATATGGTGCATCAGAGAGAAAGCATCCTTATTCTCATTGGCACCAGAAAATTCATTACTAAGTGATATTAGTGCATGATTGACAGCCAGTAGGAACTTAACAATAAAGATAAAACAAATGCCACAAAAATTGAAGAAAATATTGAATCTGCCCAAATACTTTTATGTCGGGTAAAAGTCAATCGGGTGATTGTGGATGTAGATCTATTTTATGTCAATTTCATCTCTTATTTCACATATTCTTTGGAATAATGCATTTTCATTTGAAATCTTCCCTTTCTTTGCTTAACCTTATCATGCTTGTCCAAGTAGCTGGTATTACACAAAAGTTGAACATCATAAGGGCTTATAACGACATTGTTAAGAAAATTGATCCCGCACTTAACTCAACTCCAATAACTAGCTTAAGTGGTGAGAGTCGTTCAAAAACCACATAAGAAGACACTTAACCGATGCAGGATTCTAACACCCCACATAGTCAAGACTGGAGTATGTCACGAAAACTAGCTCAAGTGGTGACAATTATACAAGAACATATAAGGATACTGCAACCCATACTCTTAACCGATGTGCAACTCTAACATACATGAACTGGAGGGTCCCACTGCTCTCATAGGCTTTGAATAGGCTTTAATAGGATATACAACAACAACAACAACAACGATCCAGTAAAATCCCGCTAGTGGGGTCTGGGGAGAGTAGTGTGTACGCATACCTTACACCTACCCCGAGGAGTAGAGAGGTTGTTTCCGAAAGACCCTCGGCTCAAGAAGACGAAAAGAGCATATAGTGTAGTTGAATAGTGACTTGCATCTTTTTGCCCGGACTACTTTGGTTACTAATGGTTCAACCGAAGATTCTCCTACTCACTCTCCTTTGAGATAAAAGACACTTTCGTTCATGTATTGCTTATAACCATGGTGAAGGGGAGCCTTGGCATAACTGATAAAGTTGTTGCCATGTGACCAGGAGGCCACAGGTTCGAGCCGTGGAAACAGCCTTTTGCAGAAATGCAGGGTAAGACTGCGTACAATAGACCCTTGTGGTCCGTTACTTCTCCGGACCCCACGAATAGCGGGGGCTTAGTGCACCGGGCTGTCCTTTTATTGCTTATAACCATGTCATAAAGTGTGAGATCATGTTAAGAAAATAGACATTGTGTCTAACTCAATAGTAAAAGCTAACTCATGAAGCGAGAAATTTCCTAAAACTATATAAGGAGACAACGGCCCATTCCCCCAATCAATATGGGGCATTTAACACCTTGCATATCCAGATTGGACATTAAAACTGTAAATTTGGAGATAGCAAAATCGCCTATCAAGAAGTGCATGCATTTTATATAGTAATTGTCTGGAGAAATCATCTAAAGTATAAAAATATACTAAACAATAATGCATAGGAACTTTTTAAACTTAATTTTGTATTCTCACCGTACGTTATGCAATTCTTGATTCTTGTTAAATTGCTGCAGTGTTAATGTCTACTTAGCATTGATGAAGAAAAAGGGGCGATGAGATGATAGACATATTAAATCTGCAAGTACGAAAGTTTCGCGGAATCGTAATACTACTTCAAACCCATTAAAAACGTTCCACGTGTTTATCTGTGAAGCTAGCTAGGTTTAATTTTTATTTTGTATTTTTCATAACAAACATAATTAATCATTATTTGACGAAGTGAAGACATTAATACATGAAAAAAAATCAATTAACAAAAACAAGGGTTGATGAGGTTCTTCTACCTTTAACTTTTTAATTTTATCCAAAAAAAATATTTAATCATTCAACCTTGCTTTTATGGTAAACAATTTATTCACCCTTTATATGTTGAAGCTCCTTTAATAAAAAAAGGATTTAATTGGTGATGAATTTGAAAAAGGGTAAAAGGAAATGTCAAAATTAACAAAAGAAAAACGCTAATAATTAAAACAAATAACGCGTTGCCATTTTTCTTCTTTCTTTAATAATTAATAAATTAAGTGGAAACCACAAGTCCACTTATCCTACAATGAAAGTGTCTCACATAATTTAAGTTTTGTTGTGTGAGACACAAAATAAAAAAGTTTTCTGATCCTCAAGTTATACTACATCCATAACTCAAGTCGCTTTTACACAGCACTTTTTCTATAGTAGCTAAGATCGGGAGAAGTACAAGTATACAGTAATGTCACTAGACTAAATTCAGCAAGAAGCCAATAAAAGTAATCAAAATGTGCACGATTTAGGTTGTTCGAACGATCTTTGTTGTTTAATAGAAGAAACACTAATATCTTAATTGAATCGGTCAAGATTGTAACATATGAAACAAGTCTTCGTTGATCATCTCTAGAGTGAGAAGATTTACCTTCTCACTACTCTCCTCTTTGACATTTTCAAAGCAATAATGGATAAATTCCCACCTTCCACCCATCAATCTTCCCAAATCGCACCAAAACCTCCGGATATCCTACATGGAAATGAAGGTATTACTCCTCCTACATCAACACCATGTAAGGAACCACAACATGCTGATGAAGGAATTAACTCTCCCACTTCTACACCTATTTCCGGATCTAACATCACATATCTTGAGAGAGTCTTCCTCTTTGGTTAGGGGACCTATGACATAGTTTCTTAGAATGTTTGAATTGGGGATTAAATCCCACAAATTAAGAGAAGAAGAGTTGTGGATGGACCAGGACATTACTTCTTGACAGATTTTCCAACCTTTAATAATATTTTTCCAAATGAACGAGCCCTTTTCACTTGGCTTATGAGAGTACTTCCGAAGGAGAGTAATTGCCCATAAGTTAGTGTGGTTATTAGCTAATCTCCAAGCTAGACTGCTAGTAAGGTTAGGTTCTTAGATCTAGATTTTCTTAACCCTAGTCCTCCTTCACCTTTGTTTTTAGTTACCAAGTCCCAATTGACAAGGTTAAGCTTTCTTTTTTGGTCAGTTGTACCCCAAAGAAAATTTCTTTGAATTTGGTCAATTCTCTTGAGAGTTTTAGGGGGTAACATTGTGTATTGCATGTAGCATGCTAGTAGACTAGAGAGAGTTGACTATACTAAAGTAGTTATACCAACCAAGTTTAGTTTATCACATTTTCACCCGGAAAGTTTACTTCTATAGTGTCGATGATGAATTGGTAATCCTTGTGATTGGGGTTATTATTAATAATAGGGAATCCCAGGTATTTACCAAAAGAATTATAGACTTTTATGCCAAGGGAAAGGAAAATGTTGGTGCTAGTTAATTTGCTACAATTTTTTGAGAAAATTATTCTAGATTTAGCGTAGTTTATAGATTGCCCGGATAGGTCACAGAAGTGCTTAAGGGCTAACTGAATGGCTGAGGAGGTTTTATTATTGGCTTTTCCAATTAGAACTAAGTCATTTGCAAAGAAGAGATGAGATAGAGGAAGGCTATTTTTGCCCAAGATAATAGGATCCCATGTCCTAATGTCCACTAGATGATTTACGTAATTTGATAACATTTCCATGCACAAAATAAATATACAGGGGGATATAGGGTCACCCTACATGATTCCCCTACATGGGTGGAAAAACTTGGTTTTTGTTCCATTAACTAGAACAGATGTGGATGTTGTAGTTATACAGGACATAATTAGTTTGGACATTTTTTGAGGGATTTTGAAGTATAAAAGGGTCATGTATATAAAGGACCATTCTAACTTATCAAAAGCTTTTTCTAGGTCAATTTTGACTAGCATTTTGTCAGTATTACCTTTCAGATTTTTGAATTGATGAATAAGTTCCTGGATAATAATGGCATTGTCACTGCCCTTCTGTTTTTTATGAAACTAGATTGAGCAGGGCTTATAAGACTAGCCAGAAGTGGTTTAAGCCTGGTTGCAATAATTTTTGTGATTACCTTGTAAATAGTATTGCAAAGACTAATTGGGCAAAACTTATCGAGGTTGTTAGCATTTGGGAATTTGGGAATTAGGTAGAGATAGGTAGAATTGATCTGGAAAGAAAGAAGAAGGTAGGCTCTTTATTCTTTTATAGAATCTTTTCTTAAAGTTAAGCTAATCCGAAAATAGAAAATTGCGTATAGTATATATGAGTTGCAAGGCTGACAGAAGTACCGAAGCCAATTGAAAAACAAATTCTAGTCATTTATGCAGCTGTCAATGGATTTTGTGATCGAATGTCGTGTCATTAACGTCAATGGTGATCTTTCCATCTCTCACCAACGTCATGACCTTCTCCTTTAAGACAAAGCATCTTGTTGTATGGTGACTGACGATGCGGTGATATTTGTAATACTTGGGATCATCCACCTCTTTTAGATCTTTCACCGCGTCACTGAGATTCAATGATTCCATCATAGGCCCTTTCTTTACAGCCTAGAGATCCTATAAGCTTTCGGGGCTCTGTAGAGATGGGAGCGAATTCAGTGAAAAAGGAGGCTCAAGCGGTTCATCCGCTTATTCAAGGGAGACTTCCCAAACGAAGACTCCAGGTCATTAAAACGAACACAAGGCTTTAACAAGCCACCCAATGTAGGACTAATTACCTCCCATCCTATTCTAGCTACTCCACACTGCCTTAAAAGCACCAACTTTTCTTTCTTTTTTGAGCTCTCACCTTGAGCCGATCTTATTCAATGGATTGTGAATTTCTCACTTGAGCTTTCTATCGAATTTATATTGATGGACTGGTGGACTCATTGGACTCTTCTATCTAAGCTTGAGCCCGAAGCGAGTGAAACTCGTCTTTCATTTCATACCTTAGTCCGATGCCTATGGGTTCTAGCCATTGGTACAAGAGGAGGCTCGAGAGACCTCGAGCATAATATACGCTACCATAGGAGACACTTTAACCACATCTTAAACCATGGTTGAAGAATAAGGCGATTAATAAAGTCGTGGTCCTCGTAGTACCCGCATACGACATCTCTATGGAGTTTTTCGAGTCGAAAACCTGTTCGACGTCAGAACCGATCTCAAAACCCTAATATCACCCTCTGAAGAGACAAGGCTTTCTCTATATCTATAACTATGCAACTAGTCCTTTCATTTGCTTCCAAATCCATCCATCTTACTTACTCAAAAGCTTTGAATATTCTACTCGAAATCTTGCTTCTAGCTTTGGGCTGGAGCCTAAAGCTTAAACCATGGCATGGCACAGTCGGTTGGCCTAGTCTCTCGCCCAGCCTTTGACTTCTTCAATGGCCAAGTTGAAGCGTTCAACGTCGGCCTACCACCTTTTTTTAAAAGGTTGAGCTTGTTCAATTGAAGCTAATGCTATGCTGCCCTTCCCTTGTTCAAGAGAAAGCGAGGACTTTCTTTTAGCTACCGGCCCAAACAAAAGAGATTAGCCTTGGTAATACGCACTTTATAATACCCCGACCGCAAATCAAACTTCGTGAAGTATCGTGCTCAACTCAACTGATCGAAAAGGTCTGCAATAAGAGGAAGAAGGGCACCCTTGACTCTATACTCATTACTCTATTTCCTTCCGAACCTGAACAACAGCAGTCCCGATTCCTAGAAGTATAGAATATCGAGACCGTTAGAGCTCCATACTTTTCGCGAACAATGGAGCCTAGTAGTGAGAGAGGCAATAGGTTTGTATGTCTATTTCAACTTGCTCGCCAGAGTCTGGGGTAGAAAAACCATCCCGTTTTCCCAATGAAAGATGCCGCACACCTCCGTTACTCTTTAGGAGGCATCCGCCCCAGATAAACTACCTACCTCGTAGTGTCCCGCCTCCCCCCGAATGATCGGTGCGGCAGTTAGGCATCCTTAGACGAAAGAGTGGTCTTTCAGGACTGGTCGTTGTGTGTCACCATCTACCCACGACAGGGCTTCTCGCTTATCATGAATGTGTCTCCCCTCTGCTGATTTGCCTTTTTCATTTAGTGTTCATTGTTGAATCAGACGCATAACCCCCACCCCCAACTACGAGGTAGAGGATAGCATTTTCACTAAAGATTTTCTGACAGAAAGCTCTAACAGAGTTTCCTATAATCCAGTATTTTTTATAGAAAAAGGGTGAAACCCATCAGGCCCTGGAGATTTGAATGGTTTAAAAGAAAAAATAGTTGTATTAATATCACAATCAAGTTAGGGGTTATCTAATGGGGTAAGATCAATATTGTGGAAACTAGTTGGGCTATGTAACATATGGGTCCAATTTGTATATGTATGGCTAGTGGTAAATAAAGAGGTAAAGTATTCAAGGGTATGATTTAGGATATCTTGGTGATTATCCAGCCATGCAACTTCATTGTTCTTAAAGAAGCTAATGTGGTTTTGTCTCTTCCTATTAGAGGCACTAATTTGGAAAAACCTAGTATTAGCATCTCCCTCATTTAGCCAATTAATTCGGGACCTTAATTTTCAATAATCTTCTTCGAGTTTAAGTAAATTATTGTAGTCCTTGATGAGTTTCTCCTATAACTCTTGTAGAAAGGAACGATGGTTATAATGAGGGGATTTTTGGATACCGTTTAGTCTAGCTAGGAGGCTTTTTTTTATCCCTAATTATATTGCCAAAATATTTTTTACCCCAAATTTTAATGAAGTCATTGAAGGTTTTAGTTGCCTCCCACAAGTCTTTGTTTATCCATTGGTTCGCAACTATGTTACCAAAATTTGGATGGGTGCACAAAATATTCTCGAGTCTAAAAATCTTGTCACTGCGGTGATTGAGATTATTCAATTTTACCAAAATTGGTTTATGGTCCGAGTGTGTTTTTGGAAGGTGAGTGATGGTAACATTTGGAAATATTTTAACCAATCTTCATTTTCTAAAACGCGATCTAATCTTTTCATTATTAGCCCTTTCTTTTTCCTATTGTTTGACCACGTGAATTTGCTACCCTTGAAGCCAAGGTCTATTAGGTTACAATAGTCAATAATTTCCCACAATTTTGAAGCTCTAGACATTTTTATGGGCCTTCCACCTATTTTTTTCATTACTACTAGTAATGTCATTTAGGTCTTCCCCTAACAGCCAAGGTCCCTTATAGTTATTTGAAAGAGTTTTAAGATTATCCCACATAATGTCTCGATAATAGACTTTTGTATTAGCATAAATTGCTGAAAAAAGCCATTTAAAATTAAAGGGGCGTACCTCTAAAAGAGCATGAATTTCCTGACCATTTTTTGTGAAGTGTTCCACTGTCACCACATTGTGATTATAGATAATGGACATGCCTCCTGATTGGCCATCCGCAAGAACTTCTATGAGCTCAGAAAAGTTGAATTCATTTAGAAGGGGGTCATGCATCAACATCCTAGTCTCAATAAGGGCCACCATGCAAGGTTTATGAGTGCCAATTAATTCCCTAAAGTTACGACGTAAATCATCATTATTGGAACCTCTAACGTTCCAAAAGATTATGGTAGTGGCTCTATTCATTTGTGGTGCATGTTGTTGGTTGGCACTGGACTCCCTCTCCACTGAATTATGGCTCCTTATTCTTGATGTGACTAAGATTATTTCTTGCTTTCCTACTGTGGGATCTTGTGGTGGTCGAATATGCATTGAGCATTTGTACATGGTGCTGGGGCAGCTGAATATGTATTTCTTGCTCCATAATTCTGGGAAGAGTAGTACTTTTACCTCGTTTAGGCTTGAAAATTCTACACTCGGTTGAGTACCTTGTGGAAGGGGTTCTTCTTCTTCCTCTACTGGATGTTGTGGTGGGTTCATGTTTTGTCCTGGCACATTAGCTTGGATGTTGGGTTCCAGATTTACTGGGGCCATATTTGGTAGATTGCTTGGTTTTTGAAGTGCATGGTGGCTCCAAGGCATGAAGATAGGGCTGATTGTCATGCCCTCCTCCGATGGGAAGAATGGTAGATTCATTGGGAGGTTGATGAACTGGTTGGGAGTTTGTGGTAGATTCCACTGATCCTGCATGGCTTGGATAGTGCATTGATCCATGCTTTATTGGTGTAGTTGTTCATTGCTATATGCATTCCTTCCGATATTATTTGGGCTAGGTAGCGAATGTTCTGAATTATGATTACCATCTCTTGCCCATTGATTTGGATGTTAAAGGTTATTGCATGGCCTAAAATGCATCTTCCAACCAAGAGCTCAGTTGGTAATGTTGTGGTTGAGGGGGGACGTGAAGAATAGTGGTTGATTTAGGAGGTGTGGTGGCATGGGTGGAAGGTTGTTCATCAGGGGGATTCTGTGCTGGTTTGGGATGTGGATTAGCCGAAACCTTCTCCTAGATGATAGTGGAAACCTTGGCATCCTCTTCTTTTAGGTTATTTATTTGGTTAGTGGTGGTATTAGGATTGGTAGCCTTCCTAGGGTTCTTGATCCCTATGGATTTCACAGTCTGCATGAGGGATATTTGACTTGGCGTGTGGGAATATACAAAACTTTTGGTGGATTTTGTTGTTGCCAGGTGCTCTGAGCAGTCTACCATTTGGCAATCCACCTTTGCATGGATGTCCATGTGTAATATGGACGGGGTAGGGTTAAGGGCTTGGGTAATGGTAATATCCATTTTAGGATTAGTTTTTTCCTCTAATTTAGGTGTAGTCGGGTAATTACCTATTTTATTTTTTGTGGAAGGTTCATCTAATGATTGGGGTGATGGTACCAAGGTATCATTAGCATTGGACACATGTAGGAGTTTGTCTTTTCTAATTTGCATGCATTGGGCGTTAGGGATTATGGCCAGAGTTTTTGCTAAGCCATCTTCGAAAACCATGGGCTTTTCTTCTTTACTTTGTAGAACCTCAAAAGCATTACTGAATTTTGAACCAACGTGTGAGGAAGGTATATTAATATTAATGTTATTGTCCGTGGATTGTCTGACCTTTGAGTCAGTAGCTGGTGCAATAGGGAGATTGATTCCCATATGTTTGAATATTGGAAAATTAAACTTTTGGGAATTGAAAGACATACCTGTGCTAGTGTCATTGAGTTTTGGACGTGTACCTGGATTGGTTACCTTTGAATTTGGGGTTGTCTTAACTCCAGTATTCTTTTTTTTTTGTTGAAGGTGACAGTCACCCAATCGCCTTGAGTGTCTTGTTGTGGATTTTCTGCTTGACTCCCTTGTTGCTTATTGGGATTGGGAGGTGGTAAAATGACTGAGCATTTTGATTGGATGTGGCCTAATTTACCACAGTTGGTGCATAGGAAGTTTTCACCCTCATAGTATATTTTTTGTTTGTGATCACGCCCAACTCTAGACCTAAAAAAGATAAGCGATAGCTGCAAATATAATCTGGTCTAAAAGTCCGGAGTCAAATCCCACAGAGAACTAAGGTTTCACTATAACTGTTCAGTATCACTAAGAAGACAAGCTCGAACAATTATTAAGTTATAAATATTAAGATTCTTATATCTAACTAATTGACTAACAAACTAAAGCAATAAATTAACAACTAAAGATACTTAGGGTTGGAGACTAAGTTAAGGAGGTCTAGAGTTATGATTTCTCCAATTGTCGGAATCCTTCCCGCTATGTTCCCTACAATTTCACCTATGTATTCTCCACTGATCATGATCACTTTAGGTTCCGAAATTCTCTCTCAAGCAACTATAATAATTTGCTAGACATATTCTCTCGAACTAAGCTAGTTGGCTTTATCTAATCGCTCATTATGACCACGTCAAGGCTTTGTTATTCTAAACCTACCTTTAAACCCGCTGTATTCATTTCTCACATACGTTAGGAGTGACGTTATTCAACAACCACCTAAATATGTATCCTTTCTCAAGCAACACATAATAAATAGGCACAGTTAATTGATGGACATTCAATCAACAACAATAAACACGTGGTTGAACAAGTAGAGAAATTCAACGGCTCAATTATATAAAAACATAACAAGAACTTATCCTACAAAAGGTTCCATCAAAACCCTAGATAACAAATTAGCTATTCATAATAGTATGTAAAACTACAATACTAAAAGTCATAACCAACAATGAAAAATAGGAAGAGGAAGGAAAAAGTCGTAGAAGAATTTCCCGCCTTGCTCTTATTGTGTCTCTGCCTCTTTAGGTCGAATATGTGTCAAAAGTATGTCCCCGGTCCTCAAAATATCATTTTTTCATGTATATATACCAAGTAGATTCGGGCTCAAACAATTATACCTTCTTCTACGTGAAAAAGGACACTTTCCACGACCTGGACGTCCGTGACCGCGGACTCAACCGCGATCGGGCGCGGACTTTACCCAGTGTTCTGCCTCTAATCCGCATCCAGATCCGCAGTCTCGGATTCGACCACGTTTTTCAAACTGTTACATTTGGAATTTGGATAAACATAAAACATGAAAGTTGTGTCCCTTTGAGTTAGATTTTCAACCATATATTGTATATCCCAAATAGAGTTATGAAGAAGAATCTATGTCCATTTTACTAGACAGTGCGTAATATGCCTACTCGATTCTTCGTTCGTTATTAACTATCAAATTTGATCCCCGAACACAATACTGGCTTAATTCCTTGGGCTTTTAATCAGACTTCAAAGCTCCAAATTACTTGAATTCATTTTATAACATCTACATAGCTCGGAATCACTCATACAAGGCATAAAACACACAATTAGTGCAAAACACTAGCGATTAAAACTCTAACTCAATTAAAGTGCAGTAAATTAAAGTGTAATAAGAGACTAAAAAGCGTAATTATAGCCTATCATCAACACCCCACACTTAAACCATTGCTTGTCCTCGAGCAATCAAACTACACTTTATATAGACACGACATTTTTAAACAATTCTCCTAACTCATCACACCAAGAATATTTAAAATAGACTAAGCACAAAAGCGTAACATCTTCACCTCAAGATTTGACTCACAAGTACCACGCATAATTCACAAATCAACCACTTACTCTAACATAGAGGTCAATGATTACCTTTCCTTCATGAATCAAGTGCTCTGACACAACAAAAGAGAGTAGTTCCACACGATAGAATTTCAGAATACTTAGGAACTCAAGATAGAAAGAATTCACTCACTCTCAGAAATTAACATTCATATGCCACAAAAGATGCACCATAGGCTTGCCCGTAGTGTACTACTCTACTAATCGAGCTCATTCAGTCTAAGATCAAGTAGAACTTTATTTGATTGTAATGTAGGCTACGGGACGGGTATGATACATTTATATATAAGAGTGGCTACACTTCCCTAAGCACTTTAATACATAAACTTTAACATTCAAACTCCATACTTATGTCAAACCAAACCCCACATTCATATCAATGTATATTACCTCATATTTCTTTAAGCACAATTACATCAAGAGTCACCACTTACCAAGGAATATAATTTTTTTTTCACAACAATATAATTAATTTTTCCTTTTTTTTCTTTTTCAATTCAAGTGGATCTTACTTTTTAAAACAATGCATCTTTCTCCTTATTTTATTAGTTCCACTCAAAAGCCAAACCAACCACCCCACACTTTAACTTTTACACAGTTCATAATAATTCAAATGTTCATAGGAAGGTTCAAATAGATTGTTAATTCAAACAAATGGGTAAGGCTTGTAATGTGGTTGCCAAAGAAACAGGATTACATTCTCAAAGGGTTTAACTACGATACATAACAATTAGGCGGGTGAAATATATATATGGCTCAACAAAGAAACGCCTATATCACTTCCTAAGACTAAACAAAACTACTATTTCATTTGCAAACACATGGCGAAAGTTCTAGACATCAAATGTAATGCACAGAATAACACAAAAACTTCATACATACATGGCACATATCTCACTCAGGATTGGTTTCATCAGGACACTTTAGTCAAAGCAGTTAAGCAAAGTTAAAATCATACAATTTAAGGTACTTATACAAAAGTCAAAAAATGAGCCTAAGCGTCACAACCAAAGTACTCATTATTCTCAAGGCATAATAAAGTCAAGAGATATCGCTTCAATTCAAAACACAACACAATGACTCCTATTCCTAAAAAAATAAAACTAGCTACACCCGGTTCAAACAAAACCTTTGAAAAAGAACCACAGCACAAAGAAAAATCAAGGGGAAATTGCTACACTACCTAACAAAATAAAATCTTTTTGTCTTTTTCCTTTCGACTTAAATCCCTCAAGAAAATTGTCTAATAAATCCATTATCGGGAAAAGTCCAATCTTTTCTATTTCGGTAAAATTATATATATATATATATATGTATATATATATATATATATATGTATATATATATATATATATATATGTATATATATATATATATGTATGTATTCAATTAAACTAACACAACTAAAATAGCATAGAAAGTCACCTAGACAATCTCCTCACCCACATTTAAAATTGTGCATTGTCCCCAATGCACACCCATACATACAAGAGGGTAAAAGAAACTCCCTGGTAGGCCAAAGGCCGAATCACTAGCAGCTCATGGGTTACTCAGACTTCTCCCAGGATTGGTCCTTCGTGCGGGTACCTCACACTTAGTTCCAACCATTTGGTTTGCTGTTGCATCCTTCCAATGGCTTTGCGTTCCATGCTCCTAGAAAATCAAAAATTGACATTACAAAAATAATACAATTAGAAAAAATAAAATAAAATAAAATAAAGCAGTAAAGCTGGGTTGCCTCTCAACAAACGCTTGATTTAACGTCGCGACACGACGTGAATCACTTTTTGCCTCCATCTTAAACTTATGAATTGAGCCCCCAATTTGGCTTCAAATTTTCGGTTATGCTCCAGGGGTGGTGGAACAAATCTAATTGACCCAAGCAACCATTGTACTATTTTATACTTCTTGGGTTTTGGATGAGGTATGTAGTCCTGTCTTTCTGGCAAGAAAAATTTCAGGATGTAGGCACCTTGTTCCTCATTCCTTGACTCCTCAATCGGCTCGGATGACTCTATTTCCATATCATCATCCAATCCCAATGTGGAAAAATGTTTGGAGTAAGGACCAATGCGCTCAAACACATGAACTTCAGGACTTTCAACATCCTCAACATCAATGATACTAGAGTCAACAAAATTTATATCCTCAAAGTCTTTGGCTGACTCTTGTCTTACTTCTTCAGTATCGACATCCTCAAATTGTAGTTGGCTAGGTTATTGATGTTCTACTCTGACCTCCTTAATTAACACCTCAAATTCACGCTCTTCTTGGATACTATCCACAATATTGGCTTGTTGAGCATTAACAGCTCCAACCACTTGACTCAATTGAGCCTCCAAGTTGCGAATAGTTGCCTCTTGCCTCTCTATCTGCAGTCGTTTCTCATTATTTTATTCCAGAAGGCACTTTAACATATCCTTGATCTCCTCCAGGTCCGCATCCTTAAGTTCTTTGTTTATATTAACTTCACAAGAAAAAGTAGAACCATCATAGTAAGGGGTTGGAGGAGGATAAGAAATATAAGCACAACCATGAAAGTGACCATTTTGACCACCACGCACATCACACACATTCTACAAATAAGAATGAGTTGGTGCACATAACTCGCTCTCAGGAACGTTTTGAAAATTTTGCCATGAATGGTTTCCTTCACAATATGTATGAGGATCAATAGTAGAATTATCTACACCTAAATTCTTATAATTCCAAGATGTCATGTTTCTCAAATCAACAATTAAAACAAAAATAAAAAAAATCAAATACAGAAAATAAAAATAAAAGTTAAAACTTGAAACCTAGCAATATGTACAGCTACAACTACATCGTTAATTCTCCGGCAATGATGCCAGAATTTGATCACGCCCAACTCTAGTCCTAAAAAGGATAAGCGGTCGCTGCAAATATAATCTGGTCTAAAAGTCCGGAGTCGAATCCCATAGAGAACTAAGGTTTCGCTATAACTGTTCATATCACTAAGAAGACAAGCTCGAACAATTCTAAGTTATAAATATTAAGATTATTATATCTAACTAATTGACTCACAAACTAAAGTAATAAATTAACAACTAAAGATACTTAGGGTTGGAGACTAAGTTAAGGAGGTATAGAGTTATGATTTCTCCAATTGTCGAAATCCTTCCCGCTATGTTCCCTACAATTTCGCCTATATATTCTCCACTGATCGTGAGCACTTTAGTTGTCATAATTCTCTCTCAAGCAACTACAACAATTTACTAGACATATTCTCTCGAACTACGCTAGTTGGCTTTATCTAACCGCTCATTATGACCACGTCAAGGCTTTGTTATTTCTAAACCTACCTTTAAACCCACTAATTGATTTCTCACATACGTTAGGAGTGACGTTGTTCAACAACCACCTAAATATGTGTCCTTTCTCAAGCAACACATAATAAATAGGCACAGTCAATCGATGACCATTCAATCAACAACAATAAACACGTAGTTGAACAAGTAGAGAAATCCAACAGCTCAATTATTTAAAAACATAACAAGAATTTATCCTACAAGATGTTCCATCAAAGCCCTAGATAATAAATTAGCTATTCATAATAGTATGTAAAAATACAATACTAAAAGTCATAACCAACAATGAAAAATAGGAAGAGGAAGGAAAAAGTCGTAGAAGAATTCCCCCCCTTGCTCCTATTGTGTCTCTGCCTCCTTAGGTCGAATCTGTGTCAAAAGTATGTCCTCGGTCCTCAAAATACCATTTTCCCATGTATATATACCAAATAGGGTCGGGCCCAAGCAATTATACCTTCTCCTACGCATAAAAGGACACTTTCCCAGACCTGGACGTCTGCGACCGCGGACTCAGTCCGCGGTTACGCACGGACTTTACCCAGTGTTCTGCCTTAAATCCGCGTCCAGATCCGCGGTCGCGGATTCGACCGCATTTTTCACCCTGTTCCATTTGAAATTTGGCAAAACGTATAAGATGAAAGTTGTAGCCCTTTGAGTTATATTTCCAACCATATATTTTATAGCCTAAATGGAGTTTAGAGAAAAATGTTATGTCCATTTTACTAGACAGTGCGCAATATGCCTACTCGATTCTTCGTTCGTTCTTAACTATCAAATTTGATCCCCGAACACGATCCCGACTTAAATACTAGTAATTTCCAGCCAAAATGCCAAAATTGTCCCCTCTCCCTTAAAATGGAAAACCCTCAAATTCCAAGCAAAATCCTGACTTGGAATACCTTATTCCCTTTCATAATTTGGAACATCTGGCTTACAAGGAACAATAAAAATATAAACAATACTACCATACCATTATCCCTTAATAAGATCATAACCCAATCCATCGAATATAATTTACTAACAGATCGAGAATCCAATTGGGATAAGAAAATTAACCTAATAATCAGTTGGATTAAACCTTAAGCTGGTTGGTATAAGCTAAATATCGATGGTGCTTTTAACAACGCCAATACTACTGGAGGCATAGGAAGAGTAGTTAGGAATCATAATGGCGACTGGTTAATAGGGTTCGCTTCAAAAATTACCACTAAGAACCCAATCCACGCCGAGCTAATGACACTTTATCAAGGGCTTTGTATTGTAAACAATAAGAAGCTGTTTCCATTGGAGATAGAAACTGATGCTACACAAGTAATCTCTTTCATTAACGAAGGATGCAAAGCTTACGAATCTATTATTAATTCATGCAGGTTGCTTCTGGCACAAATGGACATGGTGAAATGCATCACATCTTCAGGCAAGGGAATGAAGTAGCCCATACCACAGCCATCCCAGCATTAAATAAAGTAGAATTTTGGTTGTTTCCACCACCTTTTGTTCTGGCCAGGATGCTGACAGACAAGGGTGGTGAGGATGTTATAAAACTATTTCCTTTAACTGTTGTAGGAATCTTGCTATTCTTGGTAATCAACATGCTATGCATGGATTATCATCCAACTATGATCCTCAGGATCATATCTACTACTGTAATGCTTAACATTTTGGCTTAATGGAATAATTATCTTTCCCATCAAAAAAAAAAAAAAAAAAAGAATCGGTCAAGATCAAATCTGTTTTTCAAAGTGCTTCTCCAATTGCTCAAGACATCTCTTTTCAACCGAGGAACAAAACAAGATTATTTCGTTCCATTTTTAGTAAAATAGTGAAGGATATTCCATTAGTAATGAAAAAGGGGGCGGAGGGGATCCGTATATGTTGTTTACCAACTGTCTTTTCCATCTTTACTAGTCACTTTGTCAATTACTGAAATGAGTAAACTGCTGAAGAAGCTCCCTATGCCAAATAGGCAGGAGTAAAGAGAGACCTATGCTTTTCAGTTCTGTTGGCGCCTGATCATAGAAAAACTCCTGCAGACCGATCATGGTAAATGCCAGAGAGATGCCATACACTAGATACTGAGGTATTAACCACCAGATACTCACCGGAACAGTTGCCTTGGGATTTTTAAGACGCAGAACCAGAACAGTGTCATATTCAGGAAGAGCGACCATCACAGATAAGGCAATGAAAGATTCTAAAGATGCAGCTGGTTACAAAGTGGGCGGCTGACTAGAAAAAAACAATGGCAAATACCAAACATGTAGTCCATATTGGAGTCAACCTAAGAATTAATTGCCTTAGCCTCTTCGACCTCAACGAAGCTGCAAACTTTTCCATCTTCCTCAGAACCATCAGGTGCAAGCAATGTTTTGTTAAGGAACCTGTGATGTACAAAAACTTGTGTCAATTGGATAGAAATGTCTGTAGATCAGAAAGGGCAAACAATGAAAATGTCATACACTGTTCCGTGGGCTTAATAAACAGCAAGCTTAATATATACATTTCTCTGGAAGTTTAACATATCTAATGACTAGAGGAATGTATAGTGCAATTTAATCCACATGGTGGAGAAACATGTACTGTCACACTACAGATATAAACAAGTTTGCAAGTTAGGCCTTATCCTGCGCGATCTTTAATTCTAAGAAAGCCAATTCACACTAGTTCAGCCATTTCAGAAAACATCACTACTATCCAAATCTATAGGACTAGAATGGGAGTTACTCTCTCCTCTAACTTTCAGCAGATGATTGCATGACCTGTAGATTAGTGCTTTTATTTGTCCAGACGTAATGTATACATAATAAAAAGGGAACATACTTGAAATCTTGAAAATCACCATGAGGTAGGATACCATGAGCTCGATATTGCTGATGCAGTTGTTTTTAGGTTCCTAGCTGCACTAATAAACACACGAGTAATTCTAACAACTGGATTCTTCTCATTACTTCTTTTTTGTATCCGGTAAGTGAAAGTTCCAAGATATAATGAGTGCAAGACATAACAATACAAGGAACTCCAAACCAAGAGAAAATTTCAAACGGATAAAAGAAACATGACATCAACAAATGGGCAAAAGCAAAGTAGAGCATCTTTCATAACTGAACTTTTCATTATAAACAACAAGAATGAACTTAAAAAACATCATCTACATTGCACAAAATCAATTTTGTTGGTGTTCCTTGACACCAACATAATCTAAACATCCTAGTTTATACTCCTAACATAAGTCAATGTCAGAATCATGCTCCTAAGTCCCTAAGTTCTCACAGATATACCAATTAAAAGTACCCTAATTTAATTTTAAAAAAATCTTGGACTGCAAAGAAACTCCAAAATCAAAAATACCCTTTTCAAAAACATCATTAAGGTCCAACTTTCCAGAATTAGTAAACCAAGTCATTCTGCACAAAACCATGATCATCAAAATCCAAAACAGAATCCCAATCAAATTCCTCCTCATCACCTTCCTGATAATAGCATTCTTGATTTTGAACGTTCAGTATTCCAAAGAATTCATCAGAATCAGTCTGAACGAGCATTCCATTATTTTGTTCTATTTGTCCCATAGAAAAAACATCAGAGGAAGTACTCTCCAACATCATAGGACTGTTCTTAGACAAAATCATAATACTCTGTTGTGAGGGTTCTGAGGTTTGGAGATGAACCCCTTCTTGCAAGACACGATCAATGAACCTCTTATACTCTACAATAGTAGCATCAGTGTTTCCTCTGATTTCCGATCTGGGGTTCTTCTTAATCGCACATATTACAAACTCTTTTGCTTCGTTGGATTTCAACTCCCGAAGAAGAGAGTCAGCCAAGAAATACTCCATCATCAACCAGCGGCCATTCATAGAGGAGTCTTTCTTGTTCTTGTAACTCAAGCTTCTTTTATACCCAACAATCAGACTTCCATCTTCATCAAGAATTTTCTTGCCTTTATTCTGCTGTGTCCAACTCCCATTACCAGTAGTTCTTTTGAATCGAGCATCAGTGGGTTTCTTCTTCTTCAATTGGGTGAGGAAGTAATGGGTTTTCTTGGAACTAATGTCTCCAATTAACTGCCATGGCTCTTTGCTGTAAACATCTACAAAACCAATCAATCCTTCAGTTGGTAAGCATTTTCCAGCCAAAAATTTCAACAATTGCATTATCAGATCAGTGTCAGAGGGACGAAATTGAACATTCTTCTCCATGGGTTCCCTTCTTTCTTGAAGACTTTGAAGAAAAATGGCACAAAACACTTTGTCAGAATGTGAATAAGAAAGAGCGTATCGCAGGTTTAGGAATATATATATAGAGAGACAGATTCTTTCAATTTTGGAAACTAAAGTTAGGACACCGGAAAAACACAGCTGTAACTCCGATCCGTTTAAGAAACTAAATATCCTATAAACATTAGTAGTCTGTTAGTTTCATTCCTTTTAATGACCAAAGCAACTTTTTATTATTTGGAAATTTTGAACTATTCTTTTTTCAAATCGCTAGAATTTCCATATTTTTGTTTCATTGAAGAACTTAATTGATTTGATTAAAGAAATAGTGCAGTGGTAGAAGCGATTAATTTTCATTCAAATGTTTTCTTTGTCCATTTTAAAATTAGTAAGAGAATACTTGGTCAAATACTTTCTTTTAGTGGAATTTGCATTATCATCATCTCATCAACATCACTTTGGTCAAATATGTGGTAAAGTGTAAATTCAATAGTAGGGCTCGTTTAAATCTATATTTATACTAGATTTAAAGTCGAAATGTCTAAAGTTAAAAGTTAAATTACCCACTTACCCTTTTTAAAATTTTTAAAGCCTCATTTATTTGCTTTTAATGGAGGTCTGAATCTTAATCATTCAGATCTCAGATATTAAATGTGTTTGTTTTTAAAATATAAGTCTTAATTATTCAGATCTTAATCATTAAGTGTGTTTGTTATTTTTACTTCACAACCACTTAATGGGTCTAAATAGGTCTGTATGATTAAGATCCATGACATAGACTTAATTTCATTAAGATGCTATCACATATTCATTATTAACTTTCGCCACCGCCTACCATTATCAACTACCACTATGCCACCACCAGCACCATACTCAACCAACACCACCGCCATACTCAACCACCATCACCATACTCAACCACCACCACCACCACTACCACCACACCACCGTCATCCTCAATCATAGCCGCCACCATTATCGACCATCACCACCCACTATCCCAACTACTCCAACCACCATATATCATTCTCACCACAATCAACACTCATCCACCTCAACTGACCGCCCCATCACCATCAACAACCACAACCGACACTGCCCATTATTATAACCTATCACCACCCACCCACCACCTTTCTCAGTCACAATTACTACCACCCCTGCCATTATTAACTATCACCACCCACCATCACCATCCTCAATCATAACGCCACCACTACCAATCACTACTAGCTACTATAGCATGAACCACCATCATCAACCAAAATTACCACCAAACACCGCCTCTAGTCGGCATTCACCAATTAGTCATCACCACTAACAACTATCATATTTTAAAAAACGGTATGTTTTATTGATATAATATTAGATTAGTTAGTATTTCATTTGAATTTTATGTTTATTATTTCTCAATAAAGAAAAATTTTATACATTCAGATGTTAAAAGTCAAACAGTTTTAATTATCTCTATTCAGATCTTAATACACATTTTAATATATTCAGATGTGTATTCAAATTCAGACGTCTTAATGTTAAAAAAACAAATGAGGCCTTAATTACCCAAACTTAAAAAAAATTGACGCCTAACATCTAAAGTAGTAGCGCTTCAAACCATCGTGAAACACTAGAAGGAAAAAAAAGGGCAGCGCTTCATTAATGTACTCAACAATTACCTTCGATCTTAATATATGTATCATGAAGCAATATGATGCTCTTGGATTTCCTCCAAATTCTCACGACGATAAAGAAGCACAAAAAGAGAAGAGAGAGACAACACAAGCAAGACTTCTGCTAAGGGGATTCTAAGTTAAAAAATTTAAAGAGATTGTAGTTAGAGGGAATGGAACCAATGACCTTATAATGGTTTTGAACCCCCTTGAGTGTTAAGTCATGCTTTTGGGCTGTGTGAAGGGAATTCAAAATATAATATTTAGAGGAAAAAAATCAGATTTTGTCTTATATACACAATATAATTTTTCGGCGAAGGGAATTCGGGTGAACACCCTTGCGCTCCCCTAAATCCGCCCCTGATCACAAGAGCAAGAACCTGAATCTAAAGGCCTACAAACATTCTTCACGTTGCTCTCTGCATAAGACTATAGGAGTATAAAAAAATAATAGCAGTACTATCAATAGAGTTTCGTGGATTCTTGCAAGGTATTTATTCTAATTCTGAAGCTGTTTGTTAACAAACCATTTCTATTTATACTGCAAGTCAATCTCCTCGCTCAGTTTCTCTCATCTCTAATGTGGTTATTTGAAATATTAATTCACAAAATTGCATGCATTCAACTAGTTACATTCTATTCTATGGGGGGCAGAAGGCGAGAATTTGTGTTTGAACTCGATGAAGGTACTGGTTTATTTTATTTTCTCAATCACAGGATTTTTATTTTGTTGTATTTGATAGGTTCAGAAGTGATTATATTTTTGTATTTGTCATTTCTATATTTACACATTAATACTGCTATTATGGCATTTTTGTTTAGTTTAGATTAGTTTTGCACTTTATTCATATTTTAGTTTATGTTCCTTTAGTAGGTATTGCTTAAATTTAGAGTCCAATCAACATGTGCCAAATAAATTGTGTCGATAGAGATTTGTTTTACTATTTTGTGAGTAAAATAATCATCCACGCGTCAATAGTTTTCCAAATTTTTTGGTAAAATCACTTTTATACTTTATTCATATTTAGTTTATGTGCCTTTAGTCTTTCTTTCTTAATTTTTTAGTCTAAACGATACATGTCCAACAAATTGTCTTGATATAGTTCTATTTAAATTTTGGTGAGACAAATAACTGTTTTCTTTGTTAATATTAGGGATTTGTTTGCTTCTCACATTTGCATCTTACATTATCTTGCCATGGTGGAATATATCTATAATCTTGAGAAATTAGAGATATCAACTTTTCAAATAAAAGAATTGCTTGGCACTTTTAAAGGGAAAATATGAAGGCAAGAATCCTGTTTGAAAGGAATTTTATTTCAGGTCCAGCAATACCAACGTGAGTCATCAACATCGCTAAGTTTTAAATATGCGACAGATATTCAATTATTAAAAAAAATTCTTTCTATTTGGAAAAAAATTCTCTGAGAGTACTGCAGTTCATCACGCAAAGAGATCCACAAACATTGACTATGAAATGCTTTCTTGTCTTCAAATGTGCCAGATGACATGGTTTTCGGGGCTCAAAGGATATTCTTTCTGGCTATTGCTTGGAGAGATTTGAGTAGGTTGACGAAAACAACTGAACTTATAATTTATTTTTATATTAATATTTACCATTTGTGATTTGTGAAATTCATTATCTACAAGTGTTAGGATAGATATTTGTTATTTAACGATTTTGCAATATATCAATTTGTAGGCATGTGATGACGATATGTTTATAAATTAATTTCGTTTTTCCTTCTACCAAATAAAATTGATTAATTGATCTATAATTTGTAAGCATGCATAAAATATTATGAACGATATGAATTATGCTTAAATTAATATTTGAAAATATTCTTGAGATCATGAGAAAAAATAAAGTTTACATAAATATTTTTTGCAAATTGGTAACCTGTTATCATAAATCTAATGTCTCTTGAGAGAAGCATAGCATATTAATGTTTTATGCATTATGCTTGACAACAAAAAATATAAAAAATTTGAATTTTGTGATTGACATTGGTCATTTAAAGCTCTTGAATTTTAGTGTTATTTAGTTAAATACACCTTGTTTAGTTAAATGAAAAGAAAAGTAAGATCACCTCATTGTGGTAAGGCTAATGTGAAGAAATGAGCATGGTAATTGGTAATCCGAGGAAGATAATAAGCTCTAAGAGTTTATTGAAGAAGAAGAAATCGAATACTTTTGAATAGTACATAGAATATATAGAACTTTGCCCTTAATTTTATCTTACTTGATTACCTATTTTTCACTCGGTAGATAAAAGATGACTGATTATGCAGTTCAACTTTTCATATCCATCGATGAGATTATTTGGATTCTAACACTTATGGATCAAAAATAAATATTACTTCGAGGTATATATGATGAAATTGAAAATTTATGCATGGGATATATGTTAAAAATTTACCGTCTCTTCTAGACCCACATATAAGGTAATAAATTATTTACCTTGTCTCCCAAAGGAAATAATATATCAGATAATATTCTGTAGTTATGTATATATGGTAATTTCTTTGATGGAAAGAAATAATTTTTATTAGGAATGCCTAGGGCAATTATAATTTTGTGGAGAAGTCCCTAGGACTAAAGTATTTGCCTAAGAGTCACTAGCCTACCTATAAATATGCATGTGACTCCAACAGTCGGACATTCTACGATAGGCACATGCTCGAAGTCTCTAGGTTTTCTGTCAAGGTTCTTACAAGGCAGTTCCTACATCACTTGAACAACCATGGCTGAAGGTACGCTTCTTGTATAATTTCCGCTGCTTAGGCTCTGTGTATATTCAAATTTCAATATGTGGTATCAGAGCAACCTTGTAGCTATGTTGTTCAGTATCTGTTGATGGTAATTATAAATATAATTTATCATGTTTCAGTAACAACAATTTGGTAACATGGAGTTGAACCCTAGTCGGCAAATTAAATTTCCAACTTTCGAATTTCGAGTGTTTGTTGTTACTGTTTAATGTGTGAGCATTGTGTATCTCTATAGACATGTTTTAAGAGAAAGAATATTTTTGTTTGTTCAATAGATTTAGGTAAGTACATAAATTATGATCTGATTTATTTGTTTACAAGTCTTTCTTTCAACTTTATTTTGGATTAAAGTTGAATTCATTGATCAGATGTATTTGTTTTTCTACCTGAAGCAATTTGGCTGAACAATACTCCATTATGTTTGGAGTTGCGTTCCTTTTTTGATTCTTTTATGCATATTTGTTTTATTTATGTGTGAATTAATTATAAGAAATAATCTTTGGCATAGCGTTATGCTTATATCAAATTAGTCAACACTTGTTTAAGTTGATTATTAAGGTTAATTACATAGATGACATTTTGAGTTTTCTTTATGTGATGTTGTCACGATCTGAATTTCCCACCATCGGAACCGTGATGACGCCTAACATTGAACTCGCTAGGCAAGCCAACATTTCTGATTAACTACCTTATTTCTTCACCTTCAACAGTTTTACCAGATTTTATAATAGAACCACAGAATATAAAATACGATATGATATGATTAAACAACTCGACATGATATTAATACGAAATCCAGAACCAAAGTAATCCCAGAACAGGTGTCAAAATCTCACGAACTGTCTATAAATACTACAAACAGGAGTCTGAACAAAATATAAATACACATTTGTCTCAGAAGTAAGTAAGAACAGAATAGAGATGAAATAGGAGGGGACGCCAAGGTCTGCGGACGTCTGCAGGACTACCTCGGAATCTCCGCTGGACTGAAGGCAACAACCCTGATCTACGTTCCGAAGAGTCCAGTACCGGGATCTACACAAAAGTGAAGAGTTTAGAATCAGTACAACCAACCCCATGTACTGAGTAAGTGCCGAGCCTAACCTCGGCGAAGTAGTGACGAGGCTAGGACACGAAAACCAAAATCAACCTGTGCAGCTTAATAATACACGAAGAAAATAATACAACGAGGAATAAAAAATTAAGCATAAAGGAAAGGGGAACATGCTGGGGGGGGATCAAATAATGAAAATAACGAGATAAGGCACAATTTAGATATCAATTTAAGCAACATAAATAGTAATACAAAAACAAGTGCACGACATCACCCTTCGTGTTTTTACTCTTGTCCTCACCATCTGAATCAATATATTCAGCACGACATCATCCTTCGTGCTTTTACCTCACAATATCATGGCACGACATTATTGTTCATGCATTATCACTCATATCATGGCACGACATCACCCTTCGTTCTTTAAAGATCACAATATCGGCACGGCATCACCCTTCGTGCATTAACATTCACTCAAAATATCACGCACGACATCACCCTTCGTGCTTTCACACTCTTCCTCACCCAAACACATCAAATGACAGCAATCCAACAAGGAAAAAATAACGGAGTAAACAGAAATAAAACCATAAAGTCCCGACAAGGGAAAAACAGCTATAACCAATCTCACTTAGTGCATAACTTCACATAAACCTCTTCAACTGAAACCAATACTCGACACAATTCAATATCAAGGAATTTCCACTAACATGGATAGCTATAAAGTGAAACTCAAGTATTACTTAACGAAAAACCACATAAATTACAATATTCCACTCACGGGCATACGTGACACCAACGTATAGGTATTCTTCACCTCACATATACGTTGAACATGATACTTACACATAGCAAATAGGACACGACACCTATTCACTCAAGCTAAGGTTAAGCCAAACACTTACCTCGAATTCCACGACCAAACTCAAGCCTCGATTACTGCTTTTCCGTTTTGAATTTGACTCCTATTCACTTGTATCTAGAAATATTTAACTTAATAACATCAATAAATGCTAAACAATTCAATCCCAAAGCTTAATTATAGGTTTTCTATCATTCTTCACAAAAAGTCAAAAATCGACCCAGGGCCCGCTTGATCAAAACACGAGGTTCGGACCAAAACCCGATCACCCATTCACCCACGAGCCCGAATATGTAATTAGTTTTGGAATCCGACCCCATATCGAGGTCCAAATTCCAAAATGGTAAAATCCCTAATTATCCTAAAATCCCTAATTTCTACCCTTAAAGAATAAGATTTAGGCCTAAAAATCTAATGGGTGATAATGGAAGTTGAAGAAAATGAGTCTAAGAACACATACCTATGGTTTTGTGGTGAAATCCCTCTTCAAAAATCACCCAAGTTCGAGTTTTAATGAAAGAGTTTTGAAATTTTGAAGAAAACCCGTTTTTGCTACTGTTTTAAGAAGACTGGACTGGCCCTCTATGCGTTCGCGTGCCCTTGGCCGCATTCGCATAGGCTTAATTCCCTCAGGCCTTCACTTTCGCGTCAAAGGGAACACGTTCGCAGAGTGTAACAACCCCCAACCCCCCAGCTCCCCTCCTAAGCAGTGCGTTCGCACTGGACAAGCCGCGTTCGCACAGGTTTGCCCTTGCCCAGCTGTGCGTTCGCGAGCTAGTCTATGCGTTCACATGGAGTATACCATCCCCTCCCTATTTTTTCATTGTGTTCGTGAGGGTTACCACGCGTTCGCATAGTGTATTTTAGCAGACACCAGAAACCAGCAATTACACCAGATTTTCTAAGTCCAAAAATACTCCAACGCCTATCCGAAACTCACCCGAGCCCTCGGGGCTCCAAACCAAACATGTAAACAACCTCAAAAATATCCTACGGACTTAATCGTGTGATCAAATCGCCAAAATAACATCTTAAACAACGAATTTAGCATAGAAATGAAAGAAAAATCTCAAAACTTTCAAAGTTTCAAATTTCACAAATACGGGTCAGAATCACGTCAAACAACCTCCGTTTCTTACCAAATTTTACAAACACAACTCAAATATCATATTGAACCTGTACCGGGCTTCGGAACCAAAATACAGGCCCGATACCATAAATTCAATTATAATCAAATTATCAAAAACTCTTATATTTTCAGTAAAAAAATTTCTTTCAAAAATTCATTTCTCGGGCTTGCGACCTCGGATTTCGATTTCGGGCATACGCCCAAGTCCCATATTTTCCTATGGATCCTCCAGGATTGTAAAATCACGCGTCTGGGTCCGTTTACCCAAAATATTGACCGAAGTCAACTTAAATTTAATTTTAAAGGCAAAACTAACATTTTTCTCAGTTTTTCTTATAAAAACTTCCCGGCTATACGCCCGGGCTACGCACGTAGAACGAGGTGAGATAAAAGGAGGTTTTCAAGGCCTCGGAACACAGTTTCGACTTATAAAACAAGGGATGACCTTTTCGGTCATCACATTCTCCACCTCTAAAACAGACGTTCATCCTCGAATGGTCTTCCTGGGACCGAGAATATACTAGAATGTCATCAATGAACACGATGACGAAAGTATCAAGATAAGGCCGAAATACGCTGTGCATCAGGTGCATAAAGGCTGCTGGGGCATTTGTCAGCCCAAATGACATAACAAGGAACTCATAGTGGCCATATCTGGTCCTGAAGGCAGTCTTCGGGATATGTGGCTCCTGAATTTTCAATTGATGATAACCCGAACACAGATCAATCTTGGAGAACACCCTAGCACCCTGTAACTGATCAAATAAATCATCAATGCGGGGCAATGAGTACCTGTTCTTCACTGTCACCCTATTCAGCTGCCGGTAGTCAATACACATACGCATCGAACCATCCTTTTTCTTCACAAATAACACCGGAGCACCCTAAGGTGATACACTGGGCCTGATGAAACCTTTGTCCAGCAATTCCTGCAACTGCTCCTTCAACTCCTTCAACTCAGGAGGACCCATGCGATATTGAGGAATAGAAATGGGCTGAGTGTCTGGTAACAAGTCAATGCCGAAATCAATATCTCTGTCGGGCGGCATACTCGAAAGATCAGCTGGAAAAACATCAGGATAATCCCTGATAACGGGGACTGACTCAACTATAGGGGTCTCAACACTAACATCTCTCACATAAGCCAGATACGTATCACACCCCTTTTTAACCATCCGTTGAGCCTGAAGAAAAGAAATCACTCGACGGGGAGTATACTCTAAGGAGCCTCTCCACTCTAACCTCGGTAATCCTGGCATAGCCATCGTCACGATCTTGGAGTGACAATCAAGAATAGCATAGTAGGGAGACAACCAGTCCATACCCAAAATAACGTCGAAATCTACCATACTGAGTAATAGTAAGTCAACCCTGGTCTCAAAACCACTAATAACAATCAAGCACGACCGATATACACGGTCCACACAAGAGAATCTCCCACATGAGTAGAAACATATACGGGGAAACTCAAAGAGTCCTGAGATATCCCCAAATGTGAAGCAAAGTAAGAAGATACATATGAGTACGTAGAACCTGGATCAAATAACACGGATGCATCCCTATGAAAAACAGGGACAATACCTGTGATGACCGAATCTGAAGCAACGACTTCTGAACGGGCTGGAAGAGCATAATATTTGGCCTAGCCTCCCCCTCTAGGGTGACCTCGACCTCCCCAACCTCCCCCCGAGCTGTCTGAGAAGGTGGGGTAGCAGCTGGGGCTGGGAGAATAGCTGGAGGACCCGGTGGAAGACGTAGAACCTGATAAGCTTGAGGTGGTGCACCCCTCCTAGCTCTGGGGCAATCTCTGATCACATGATGAGGGTCACCGCACCCAAAACAACCCCTCGGAGGACGTGGCGGCTGCTTCTGACTCTGAGCTGGCCTGCTGGACTGGCCAGTGATAACACCTCGAGCAGGATACACATGACATATTGGTGGTGCATAATAAGGCTCCTGAGGTCTAGGAGGAGCTGGAATACCACTGGCTACTAGAAGGGCTGAATGAATGGGGCGACTCACAAAACCCCTACCATAGCGTGTTGCTGGTGCACGAACTCCTGAAAAGTGACTAGTATCTCGAGACCTCTTGGCCTCTCTCTCCTCCCTGTCCCGGGCTAACATACTCTCAATCCTCCGGGAAACACTCGGCCTGCTAGTAAGTGATATCTGTCTCCAGCTCTCTGGCCATGCTAGTCCAAATACTGGGTTGGAGTCCCTCAATAAAGCGTCGAACCCTCTCTCTGACAGTGACAACCAAAGCTGGTGCATGACGAGCCAAATCGCTGTAACGGACTGCATACTCTGACACAGTCATGGTACCCTCGCGTAGCTGCTCAAACTCCGCATGCCAAGCATCCCGGAGGCTTTGAGGGACAAACTCAAGTAAGAACATCTCGGAGAACTGAGCCCAAGTAAGTGAAGCTGCCTTGTCCGGACTACTCAGCTCAAAAGTACGCCACCACTGATAGGCTGCTCCTCTCAGCTGGAAAGCGGTGAAAGAAACCCCACTCATCTCCACAATACCCGTAGTGCGGAGAATGCGATGACACTTCTCAAGAAAACCTAGGGCGTCATCTGAAGCTAATCCGCTGAACTCAGGTGGGTGGTACTTGTTGTACCTCTCAAGTCGGAGCTGCTCTGCCTCAGAAACAACAACCCTAGCCTCATGCTGAGCTGGAGCTGCTGGGGGCATAGGAATATACTCTGGAACCTGCCCAATTTGGATCCCTCTACTCAGGATTACGGGTTGCGGGAGTCTGTGTCCCTCCCTCAGCTTGGGATGTAGCTGGAGCTATCGGAAGTAGTCTCTCCTGAGACAGAGTACTGAAGGCACTCAGAAACTGAGCATATGTCTCCTGGAGGACTGGAGTAATAGTAGGGACCTCCTGTGCCCCTCCAACTGTGGCTACTGGGGACTCCTCTGCCTCTGCTCTAGCCGGTGCTCGGGCTGCACCACGTGCTCGTCCTCTGCCCCGGCCCCTGCCTCTGGTGGCTCTGACTGGGGGCTCGGGTGCCTGGTCATCAGTACGTTCGGTACGGGTATGAACCATCTGCAAGCAAGAATAGAATAGAGTTTATGAATTTGATGACAGTAACTAGCACGATAAGGAATTCCAAAGAATTTGATTGTTCTTAACAGTTACATAGTCTCTCGAAGATAGATACGGACGTCTCCGCACCGATCTGCGAGACTCTAATAATCCAGTTTGTGACTTGTGACTCTTATGAACCTAGACGCTCTTATACCAACTTGTCACGACCCGAGTTTCCCTCCGAACGGTCTCGTGATTACACCTAGTATCTACGACTAGGTAAGCCTAAAATTAGCTTTAAATAAGACAAATCAATAATAGAAACAGTAAAGAAGAAGCAACACTATAAAATTTAGCCGCTCGACATTTACAGCTTTTACTTTCAATAACCCGGAACATCACAAAGTCACAAACTCTGAACTACTGTAGCTCCATACAAAGGAGTAAGGAAAAATGTATCTATATAGATCTTCTATAACTATGCTGGAGTGGGAAGGAGACTCGTGAGATCCTGCGGACGCGACAAAATTACCTCGCCTAAACAACTGCTGAGATACACCTAGCCATTGTACGGTGCACTGGTACCTGGATCTGCACATGGGAAAAACATGTGCAGGAAGGGCGTGAGTACTCCACATTCGGTACTCAGGAAGTGCCAAGCCTAACCCCAGTCGAGTAGTCACGAGATCAGGTTGAGGCCCTACTGAGCTTTAAAACAAGACAGTTATAAATCTAAACAGTGAAATATAGATAAGCATTGATAAACAGAATTAATGGCACTGAAAGAGTTAAAAACAGAAAAAGAGTCCTCAGCTCAGCACAACATATATCCCAACAGTAAAACAACAGCACAAGGGAAAAGCTCCCGGATCTCAGTCCGTAGTCCCAATTTAAATATGCTATGCAATACAGGGGGAAACCTCCCGGATCTCAGTCCGTAGTCCCAATTTAAATATGCAATGCAGTACAGGGGGAAAATCTCCCGGATCTCAGTCCGTAGTCCCAATTTAAATATGCTATGCAATATAGGGGGAAAGCTCCCAGATCTCGGTCCGTAGTCCCAATTTAAATATGCAGTGCAGAAGTATGTCGGATACGGCTTAATTAAACAGTTCAGGAAAATCAACAGGCAACAATACAATAAAACTACCTAAGCATGGTCCAACTAGTAGCAATTAAGAGGAAATCAAGTAAGGACAGGTGGGCATGCTTATTCTTAAGCTAACTACTCAGTTAAGACAGGGAACAGTAATAAAGGAATGAAAATGAGTGATGCCATGGAAGGAAAAAGTGAAATTTAGCAACTATGACTCGTGTACGCGCTTGTCACCTCACGTACACGACGTCCACACAACAAAAATCAGTATAAAAATGCTTAAGGGGAAGTCCCCAACACAGAGTTAGGCAAGCCACTTACCTTGACTGCGCTAATCAACTCTATACAGCGCTCTTGCCACGAGTATCCGACTCCGGGTGGCCCAAATGATTGCATAATGTAAATAACACTTTAAGGAATCAAAGTAGCTAATTAATTCGAAGCTAATATGCGAAATTAGAAATTCGCCCAAAAATTCCCCCGGGTCCATGTCTCCGAATCGGGTAAAAATTATATTTTCCGGACACCCATTCACTCACGAGTCTAAACATATGAAAATCTCTCAAATCGGAGGTCAAAAACCCAATCAAAACTCAATAATTTGGTCTATGAAGTTTATCAAAATTTTCCCAAATCTTCCACCCAAATTCGAATTCTAAGGACCGGATTTAAGTTAGGAGTCATCGACATTGATCTAAGTAGGTTAGAAATCACTTACCCAAATTACCCAGGTGCAGAAGTCTTCAAAAATTGCCCTTCTCGAGCTCCAAAATTCGTAAATGGTGAAAATAGGCTTAAACCCTCGAATCTGATATATTGATCAGCGATTTCCGCACTTGCGCCCCTGAGACCGTACTTGCGGTCTCGCACCTGCAAAAATACCATCGCAAGTGCGAAAACCCACTAAAAGGCCTGGGCGGCACCTACGGTCAATTGGCCGCATCTGTGGAAAACCAACTGCACCTCGGATTGGGTGATTTGGCCAAGTCCGCACCTGCGAGATCCTCGCCGCACCTGCGTGTCCGCACCTGCGAAAGGTCCATCGCAGGTTCGAGACACCAGAACCAGCAATGGTTCAGTTGTTCTTCTAAGTTCTAATTTCACCCGTTGAGCATCCGAAACATACCCGAGGCCCCCGAGACCTCAACCAAAACTACCAATAAACTCTAATACCTCATTCAAACTTGGTCGATCCTTAAAAACACGTCTCATAACATACAATCATTAAATATGCATAGATTCAAGCCTAAGAATGTATGAAATTTCTAAAATCCACATCCGATGCAGAATCACGTCTAAACTCGTCCGAATGACCTCAAATTTTGCACACAGGTCACAAATGACATTACGGACCTGCTGTCACTTTCGAAATTCCATTCTAGATTCGTCTTCACACAGTTTTAGCCGGTCCAATTTCTAAAGCTAATATTCACATTAAAGGACTATGTGTCCAAAATCACTCTGAATTTCACCACTCAACGCTCCGACAAGTTCCAATAACACAAAAAGACATGAGAGAAGCAATTATTAGGGGATCGGGGCGCTAACTCTCAAAATGACCGATCGGGTTGTTACACTCAGCTAATGGCAAGAACTGATCCCAAGAACCTCCAAAGTCAATGACACAGGCTCGTAGCATATCCTCCAAAATCTGAATAGTACGCTCGGACTGTCCGTCCATCTGAGGATGAAACGATGTGCTCAACTAAACTCTCGTGCCCAACTCGCGCTGAACTGCTCTCCAGAAATGTGAGGTAAACTGCGTACCTCGATCAGAAATGATAGACTCGGGCACACCATGAAGACGAACAATCTCTCTAATGTAGATCTCTGCCAATCTCTCCGAAGAGTATGAAACTGCCACAGGAATGAAATGCGCTGACTTGGTCAGCCTATTCACAATGGCCCATACTGCATCGAACTTCTTCTAAGTCTGCGGGAGTCCAATAACGAAATCCATGGAAATACGCTCCCACTTCCACTCAGGAATCTCAATCTGCTGCATCAATCCACNATGAAATATTGTGCTCAACTCAACCCGCGTACCCAACTCACGTTGAACTGCCCTCCAAAAGTGCAAGGTAAACTGCGTACCTCGATCAGAAATGATAGACTCGGGCACACCATGAAGACGAACAATCTCTCTAATGTAGATCTCTGCCAATCTCTCCGAAGAGTATGAAACTGCCACAGGAATGAAATGCGCTGACTTGGTCAGCCTATTCACAATGGCCCATACTGCATCGAACTTCTTCTAAGTCTGCGGGAGTCCAATAACGAAATCCATGGAAATACGCTCCCACTTCCACTCAGGAATCTCAATCTGCTGCATCAATCCACCAGGTCTTTGATGATCTTACTTTACCTGCTGACAATTCAAGCACCGAGCTACATATGCCACAATATCCTTCTTCATCCTCCTCCATCAATAATGCTGCCGCAAATCCTGTTACATCTTTGCGGCGCCCGGATGGATAGAATACCGGGAACTATGGGCCTCCTCTAATATCAACTCACGAAGTCCATCCATATTAGGTACACAAATACGACCCTGCATCCATTAAACTCCATCATCACCAACTGTAACCTGCTTGGCACCACCGTGCTGCACCGTGTCCCTAAGGACACACAAATGAGGATCGTCATACTGCCGATCTCGAATACAGTCAAATAATGAAGAACAAGCAACTGTATAAGCTAGAACACGACGGGGCTCAGAAACATCCAATCTCATGAACCGATTGGCTAAATCCTGAACATCCAAAGCAAGCGGTCTCTCCCGACCGGAATATAAGCAAGACGACCCATGCTGGCACACTTCCTACTCAAAGCATCGGCCACCACATTGGCCTTCCCCGGATGATATAAAATGGTGATGTCATAGTCTTTCAACAGCTCCAACCATCTCCTCTTCCTCAAATTTAGCTCCTTCTGCTTGAACAAATATTGCAAGATCTTGTGATTCGTGAACACCTCACATGACACGCCATGTAGATACTGCCTCCAAATCTTTAGCGCGTGAACAATGGCTGCTAGCTCCAAATCATGACCTGGATAATTCTTCTCGTGAATCTTCAACTGGTGCGAAACATATGCAATAACCTTGCCATCCTGCATCAACACTGCAACAAGTCCAACCCGAGATGCATCACAATACACAGTATATGGCCCTGAACCTGTGGGCAACACCAACACCGGCGCCGTAGTCAAAGTTGTCTTGAGCATCTGGAAGCTCGCCTCACACTCCTCTGACCACCTGAACTGGGCACCCTTCTGAGTTAACCTGGTCATCGAGGCTGCAATAGATGAAAACCCATCCACGAACCGACGGTAATAGCCCGCCAAACCCATGAAACTTGCGATCTCTGTGGCTGAAGCGGGTCTAGGCCAATCATTGACCGCTGAAATCTTCTTGGGATCCACCTGAATACCCTCTGCTGATACAACATGACCCAGAGATGCAACTGAACTCAACCAAAACTCACATTTTGAAAACTTGGCATATAACTTACTGTCCTTCAGAGTCTGGAGAAGGACTTGAAGGTGCTGCTCATGCTCCTCCCGGCTGCGGAAATAAATCAGAATATCATCAATGAAGAATATCACGAAGGAATCCAAATAAGGCCTGAATACTCGGTTCATCAAGTCCATAAAATCAGCTGGGGCATTTGTCAACCCGAATGACATCACTAAGAATTCATAATGCCCGTACCGAGTGCGAAAGGCTGTCTTAGGGACATAAGATGCCCTAATCCTCAACTGGTGGTAGCTAGATCTCAAATCAATCTTCAAAAATGCCTTGGCACCCTGAAGCTGATAAAAGAAATCATCAATTCGCGGCAATGGATACTTGTTCTTGATGGTAACCTTGTTCAATTGCCGATAATCTATACACATCCTCATCGACCCATCCTTTTTCTTAACAAACAACACCAGCGCACCCCAAGGCGAGACACTAGGCTTAATGAAGCCTTTATCAAACAACAACTGTTCTTTCAACTCCTTCAACTCTAGTGAGGCCATACAATATGGCGGGATAGAAATGGGCTGAGTGCCCGGAGCCAACTCAATGCAAAAGTCAATATCTCTGTCGGGTGGAATACCCGGTAGGTTTGCAGGAAATACCTCTAGAAACTCACGGACAATGGGCACAGACTCCATGGAAGGAACCTCGGCACTAGAATCGCGAACATACGCCAAATAGGCCAAACACCCCTTCTCGACCATACACCGAGCCTTCATATATGAAATAAACCTGCTGGAAGAATGACCAGGAGTCCCTCTCAACTCTAATCGAGGCAACCCCGACAATGCTAAGGTCACAGTCTTTGCATGATAGCCCATTATGCATGATAGGGCGACAACCAATCCATCCCCAAAATAACATCAAAATCTACCATATCAAGAAGTAGAAGATCTACATTAGTCTCAAAACCACCAATAACTACTACACACGAATGGTAGACGCGGTATACCACAATAGAATCACCCACCGGTATAGACACATATACAAGAGTACTTAGAGAATCACGAGGCATAACCAAGTAAGGAGCAACATAAGATGACATATAGGAAAATATGGACCCCGGATCAAATAAAACTGAAGTATCCCTGCTGCAAACTGAAACCATACATGTGATAACTGCATCGGAGGCCTCAGCCTCAGGTCGGGCTGGAATAGCATAACATCAGGGTTGGGCCCCACCCATCTAAACTACGTCCTTGGGACGGCCTCCTGCTGTCTGACCTCTACCCCTAGTAGCCTGGCCTCCACCTCTAACTACCTGACCTCCACCTCTAACACCTCGACCCCTATTTGGTTGGCTGAGCGGGTGGTGGAGCACCTGGTGCGGGAACCATAGCACGAGAACCCTGGTGCTGAGAACTGCTCGAGGCTCGAGGGCAAAATCTAGCATTATGCCTCTGATCGCCACAAGTATAGAAAGCCCTCGGCTTCTGAGGCTCCTGACCCTGACGACTTGAGTAACCACCCTGAAAACTCTGAAGCGGCGGTGCACTGATAGGAGCTAGTGGTGCACTGTAGGGCAACTGATCAAAATACTGCATATGGGAACCACGACCACCTGGAGCACTGCGGGAAACCTGAAGTGCCGAATGAAACGGCCTAGGAGTATGGCCCCTACCAAAAGAATCCTTGCCTCCAGATGAGGCGCCACTGAACCTGCCAAAATGACGGGGTCTCTTGTCAAACCCCTGACTACCCCTGGCCACATTGGCTGCATCCTGGAAAGAAATTTCTCTCCCTGTCTCCTTGGCCATCTGCAATCTGACCGGCTGAGCTAGTCCCTCAATAAATCTCCTCACCGTCTCTCGCTCGGTGGAAAGTATCATAATAGCATGTCGGGACAAGGTAACAAGTTTGGTCTCGTATTGAGTGACGGTCATAGAGCCCTGCTAGAGACGCTCAAACTGCCTCTGAAAATCCTTTCTTTGAGTGATAGGAAGAAACTTCTCCAGAAATAGCTGAGTGAACTAGGCCCAAGTCAAGGCCGGTGATCCAACTGTTCTGGCCAAACAATAATCTCTCCACCAAGTCTTGGTGGGACCTGGCAGACGAAAGGTAGCAAAGTCGATCCCATTGGTCTCCACTATCCCTATGTTCCGTAGAACCTCATGACAGCTATCCAAATAGTCCCGGGGATCCTCTGAAGACGCACCGCTATAAGTAGTAGTGAAAAGCTTTGTGAACCTGTCCAACCTCCACAAAGCATCAGCAGACATAACTGCTCCATCACCGGTCTGGGCCACAATACCCGGCTAAACTACCCCGGCTGGCTGAGCTACTGGAGTCTGAAATTGAGAAGCCAACTGCTCTGGGGTGCGAGTAGCGGGAGTCTGGGCTCCTCCCCCAGACTGAGAGACGGCTGGTGCTGCAGGAAGCAAACCTGCCTGGGCGACACTCTCCATGAGGCCCACTAGACGAACCAGAGCATCCTGGAGTACTGGGGTGGCAATGAACCCCTCGAGAACCTGAGTTGGCCCAACCGGGACTGTCTGGGCAGGAACCTCATCAGCAAACTCTACCTAAGGCTCCGTCACTGGGGCTGCGACTCTGGGATGAGCTCTGCCCCTACCTCAGCCTCTAGCACGACCTCGGCCTCATCCCCGGCCCCTCGTAGGAGCTACAACTGGACACTCGGGCTGCTGATCAGTGGATGAAGAAGCACGTGTTCTCGCCATCTGCGATAGAATAGAGCAGAAATTCAGTTAGTTTTGAGACATCAAATCACACGACAGAGAAGAATAGATGTGAAGTCATTCCTAAACTCTGTAGCCTCTGGGGGATAAGAATAGACGTATCCGTACCGATCCCTCAGACTCTACTAAGTTTGTCCGTAAATTGTGAGACCTAAGAAACCCAGTGCTCTGATACCAACTTTTCACGACTCAAATTTCCCACCATCGGGACCATGATGACGCCTAACATTGAACCCGCTAGGCAAGCCAACATTTCTGATTAACTACCTTATTTCTTTACCTTCAATAGTTTTACAGATTTTATAATAAAACCACATAATATAAAATATGACATGATATGATTAAACAACTTGATATTAATATGAAATCCAGAACCAAAGTAATCCCAGAACAGGTGTCACAATCTCACATACTGTCTATGAATACTACAAACAGGAGTCTGAACAAAATATAAATACACATCTGTCTCAGAAGTAAGTAAGAACAAAATAGAAATGAAATAGGAGGGGACGCCAAGGCATGCGGACGTCTGCAGGACTACCTCGGAATCTCCGCTGGACTGAAGGCAGCAACCTTGATCTACGGTCCAAAGAGTCCAGTACCGGGATCTACACAAAAATGAAGATGTAGCATCAGTACAACCGACCCCATGTACTGAGTAAGTGTCGAGACTAACCTCGGCGAAGTAGTGACGAGGCTGGGACACGACAACCAAAATCAACCTGTGCAGCTTAATAATACACGGAAAAAATAATAGAACGAGGAATAAACAATTAAGCATAAAGGAAAGGGGAACATGCTGGGGGAAGGGGTGTAACGACCCGACCGGTCGTTTTAAGAATTTGCTCCCTGATACCCTATTTACCGCTTCTCCCATGTCTATTTATGTTATTGGAACTTGTCAGAGCGTTGAGTGATGAAATCCGGGGTAATTTTGGACACATAGTCCATAGATGTGGAATTTAGCTTTAGAAATCTGGCCGTAGCTAGAGCTGTGTGAAGACGGATCCGGAATGGAATTCCGTCGACTTCGTTAGTTCCTTTGGGTGATTTCGGGGTTAGGGGCGTGTTCAGAATGTGTTTTCGAGGTCGGTTGTGGATTTAGGCTTGAATTGGCGAAAGTTAGAATTTCAGCGATTTTAGCCAATTTTGATATCGCACTCGGAAAGGGTTTCCGAAAGCGACAGAAGGTCTGTAATGTCGTTTATGACCTGTGTGCAAAATTTGAGGTCATTCGGATGAGTTTAGACGTGTTCCGGCGTCGGATGTGAATTCTAGAAATTTCCTAAGTTCTTAGGCTTGAATCTATGTATAATTGTGAACAACTATTTTTTGACCACACCCAAATTCTATACTATTTTGCTATAAATATTA
>ML372618.1:1286-19772 GCA_005239525.1 Nicotiana knightiana | reverse complement strand
GTGTATATATATATATATATATATATATAAATAACTGCTCTGCCGTAGTAGGCTCACTCATAGGTGCTCGGCCATACTAGGCTCTTTATCTCGACCAACTAGGCTCGCTCATAGGCGCTCGGCCACAGTAGGCTCAGTATATAACTTATGAACAGAGGTTTCCCAGTAGGGTCCTGCCCATCGATTATAGCTAGATGGTAATGAAAATATTGTAATACTATATATATAGACAATATGCTCCCTTGACTGAAAAAAGAAATACTCAATTTAATATGAAGTCTCGATAATGAGAATATTGTAATTTACAAAACTAGAAAAATATACGTAAATTCCGGGATATGAATTTTTCTTTATGCCTCGTTATCAAACTCATATAATTACGAGATCATACCAAAAGAAAGAAGGGATAGCCTTAATATACCTGAAGATATGCTACACCTATCAAGCAAAGCCAGACTTTCTCGGGAAAAAAAGTCGAAAATCATTTTTATTTAACAAACTTGCAATTACTTATGCAAGAACCCATTCTCCACCAGCAGAAATGATCAAACGAGAGAACTAGTATGATACTCCTTAAAAGAATAAAAGAGTAGCACTAGCAAAACATTTATGGTAAGCTCCAAATAACTTTGCTTGAAATACCAATATACCTCCATTAGCCTCCAAACATCTTAAAGGGCCAACCTCGCAGAGATTGACACCATCATTTATTTGTCAAAAATTGCAAAAAACGAACTTTACCATTATACCCGAACCCTTATCGCCAAAAGTCCCATATACTTGACGCATCAACACAACTATATTCAATACCTATAGTCCTAGACTTGAAAACTTGCCCTTACATCCTTCAAAACGGACACCACACTTCAAAATGAATATATCACTAATGATTCATCTCTCTAAGACTTAAAAATGGATCTCTTACATTATATGAATAATGTGACTCAAGACTTGCCCACATCTATTAAAGTTTGCCACATAATTAATGACTTAAAAGTCATCTTAAGTTACAGGGGGGCTGCAACGTTATGGGATTGTAAATGTTATCCAATAATGTAATAATTAATTCCTTAATTAATTTGCTAATCCTCATTAATCAATAATTAATCAATTATCCACATAATTGAGAATTATCTCAAAATACTTAAAATTTTACTTATTTTTAATATATTTTATACACCTTACTGTCATATGGTCATGTGGTACTTTGTATGATATTAATCCATAAATACCGAGTATTTTATCTCGGGCTGTATTTTATCCCAAAATGACAAATTTCGACCAACCTCATTTTCTTCAACTCGTTTATCCTCTCACCTTCACGACTTTACTTATCACTTGTTATAAATATCATAAATACTTATAACCTCAAAAGATAGTTTTGTCCTCATCTTAAAATACTATTATTACAATATTAAAATAATACATTGTGGTATCATATAAAATTAATACATATACTATTATTTCGTTAAAACATCCATGTAAAAATACATAAATTTTCTCAACTTCTAAATTTTCTAATCTCATATAAAGAATATAGATTTTCGTATGTTTAATTCTTAAAATAATAAAAAAATAACCTTCTTTTCTTGTGAGAAAATAATTTCTATCTTTACGATAAAGAAAATTGAAAACAACTAATGTACAACTTAGACTAACTTGTCGACGGCAATTTTTATTATAATTTCCAAGCCAATTGCATCTTTAGGAAGAGAAGAAAATAAGACCACATTCGTGATTCCTCCACTTTATTCAAACAGTGCTTTCATGCTTATCTTAGTTTATTTAAAGTTCAGGCGAATTGAGCTTTGCTTTTGGACTTGTTTTCATCAAGGACACACTTAAGTTTTTAATCAGCAGCTCTTAAACTATTACATACTAACACAATATCTAGCGGTATCAAGGTTGTAAACTTACAGGATCTCATAATAATAATAATGCCTTAAACCCTCTATAACCTCCTAATAGACATAATCCTTTCGAACTCATGTGAATTTACTACGGCACATCCTAATGCTAAAGTACGGGATGTAACATTTTCTAACAATTAACTAATTTAAACAACTAATAGTGCATGTAACATTACTAAAGTATTTTGTTGTGATTTCCACGTATTAATCATGCAATTAATATGTGATTAAATCCTTAAAATACTATTAAAATCTAAAATGCTATGCAGTGAAGAGTTGAACATTTATGGTATCTTCTATGATTTCAAGTTATTAAATATGCAAAAATGCAAATGAATGCGAACAAACAATTAACAAGAATTCCTAGAAATTCTATAAATAATTAAAAGCAATTAGAAAAATTTATATTTTGGATATTGTCGGAGTTATTTTCGTTGGGAAAAATTACGTGCTCACACTAACTGTTATTTGGGGGATGGAGGGGGTGTAAATGGTAATTTACTGTACTTCTGTCATGGTCACAAATATGGTCTATTAATCTGCTGATTGTTTCTGAAGCTCGAAGAATTGAAGGCTCATTTGTCACCCGCTCAAAAACGTCTTAGTTTGATTTAGTCAATAGTTAATCAAGTCCCTGTGGGTAAGATATCTGGACATACAATCTTATATTACTTTTCGACCATGTATACTTGCGTGTGTGTTTTGGAGCAACAATAAGTTATCATAATCATTAAGTTTTCAAATAGTTGCACATCGAATTTTATTGCTACTGATTAGCATACAGTGGTACACCTGTCGTGCTCAAATCCTGGGTTTGCCGCTGATGTTAACAAACAAGTTGAGGGCATTAAGGGGCAATCCTCCGCATGCACAGCAGCCCATCGGTGTTCTCCAGTCAACTGTCTTTATATGAGAATGGAATTTCATCGAACTTGCGTGCAAAGAGAACACACCCACATGTTGCATACATGTAGAGAACAAAATATGTGTTTGTGAAGGTGCCGAGACCTGTGGTGACGATCAAAACATATAGCTTCTTTCCTACGTCCAAAGCTAAAGATCGAGCGCAGGTTGTGCCAGCAACGAGAGAGTACACTCGGTTTTCCATATCATGAGAAAGCTAGTATACTTGTTTCACAGGTTAGTTATGAGTAAAGTCTAGATTGAGATCTTAAATTAATTGGGTAGAAAGAACTCTTTTACCTTCAATTTGTCTTTAGAATACCTTATTTCATTTGGTTTCACTTGATCATAAACTTTACACCAACTTATCCAATTTCTCAAATAGTAAAATGTTTACTTCGAAATACGAGTAACAATTAAACATGTAAAGTGATTATAAGGATATGTGATCTGATTCAATGCAAATTAATAAAGGACGTGATAAATAAATTAATTAAACGATTCAAATGGATCAAACCAGTGTCGTTTGCTAGTTATCGACCTCGGTTTGGAGTAGGCTCGAGATCGAACGTTAAGAACCACAAGAACAATAATAACAATACGAACAATATGGACAATAAGAACATTAGAGAATTAAGAGGGAGTAAAAAAGCAGAGTGTTTGTATTTCTCAGTAAATGCCTTTATGATATGTGTCCTGGTTACAAATGAACAGGGCCTCTTTATATATTAAAGGAATCCCAAATAAGGTATAACACTAATTTCGAAAGAAAAATACATGATTAATATCAATAACCGTTAATAGTTCCGCTGATCCCGAGATTCCTGCCAAGATTGGTGGTCGATTACGGATATTTTGTTATTTTGTTACTTCAATGTCGATCTAGCTAAGCTCGAGCTTGCTTCGATACGGACTTAATCTCGAGGCAGACCATCGACCCCAAAAAATTGGCCGTGGTCGATTTTAACCGTATACAGATAGTCCCCGCATTTCTTAGAATTAAAAGATAAGAAACGATTTGAGCCGCAATTCACCTATACCTCGATCATGACATCATTTTGCATGAAGTAAGCGACGGATTTGACTGAAACATCCCATCGAATCGGTTCCCCAAAAAACCATAAATACATGTCACTTGTCGGTCGGCCACTAGTGATACCAAAACCGTCGTCAGAAGACTATAAATACCATCTCATTTGTTGATTCAAACTTTACTTTGCTTTGATCATAAACTCTTGATTTCCCAATTCTCCTTATCTTTCTCTCATCGCCGCTCATTACACCACCGCTGTTTTTACCTTAGCCACCAATTTTACTCCTTTTTTCTACTTCCTTCGTATACACAAATAGAAAAAACCTCCAAAACTATGCTGCAAAAGGAAAAGGCATCGTCTTCCTCTTCCCAACCGGCCGGCAGCCGGCGATACGACGCCGATAAAACCGGCCCTTCATGAATACGTTCCTGGCCCATGCGTCCTTAAAACTTACATTAAAGTTAAGAACCCCTCTTCGGTGCCAGGCCTATGTGAAAATTTATTTATGCCTTAGAATTTGTTTTTTGTACCCATTGGGTTTTTCAAGGGTCCAATGGTCGGAAACTTATCTTTTCTTAACTCGTTTGCATTAAGATTATTTGATACCTCTTGGGATTTTTCAAAGGCTGATATTATCGAAGCCTTTAAATTATTCGAGGGATTATTTTATCGTAGCCCTTTTTTATTTGCTTTGTCGAGGGTAGCCTTATTTAACCGGTTTTTTAAAGTATTTAAAGGCCTTTTATTTATGGCGGAAGTCGGACGTCTCCGAGCCGCGTTATTTTGGTCGTAGCCTTTTAAGTGATTGTAGCCTTCGGGTATGTCTCTTGGACTTGTTTCCCGATAGCATTTCGAACTTGTTTGAAATGTTAGTCCCCGAGTGTGATGGCCTTGGCCTATATATCAAGAGGTGCCTCTTTGAGGTCTTGTAATTTAAAACTTAAATAACTCGAGTGTGTAGTACCCGAGTGTTCGAGGTATGCTCGTATTAGACCCTTGAACCATTTTTCACAAGTGTTAGTTTTGCACAATAGATCAGAATTATAGGCACATGACTCGTACTGTAAAGAATTTACTTCAAAACATTAGATGTTCGAGAAAGTGAATGCTTCTTTGTATTATTTATATATGCGTACATGTTTTGTTATCGGGACTCGGCTAATGTATATGGACACGGTTCATTCGACTGTTTGGCCCATTATAATATTCTTCATATCGAGACCCATTGATACATAACATCCGAGGGTGATGCTCCCCAATATCCAATGTTGATTACAAAGAAGCCTTGGATACTATTGAATTATCCTCAAGTAGCATATAATTGTTGCCTCGTCAAAAACCTCGCCGGAAAACCCCATTTGGGATAAAAACGGTCTAAGAAAAAAAGAGTGCAATGCGTACTTTAAAACATGAGGTTTCGATTTCTTAGATCGAGTTCCTGCAATGAGTTAGTTTTGTATGTTTAAGCAAATGAAAGAAAAGATAAAGAAATACCTTAGAAATAGTACCGCTTGAGGAGTGATATCTTCTCGTTACTCGACAATGGATCACCGTTCATTGTTCCGAGCTTGTAAGATCATTTCCTGATTATGTCGAGGATTTGATAGGGTCCTTCCCAGTTAGGACCAAGTTTCCCTTCATTAGGGTATCGAGTATTGATGGTGACTTTTCTTAAGACTAAGTCCCCAACTTTGAAGTGTTGAAGGTGGGTTCTTCTGTTGTAGTACCTCATTTGTTGTTTTTGTGCGGCCATTCGAACGAGTTCCGCTTCTCATCTTTCATCCAACAGCTCGAGGCTGGTATTCATTGCCTTGTGGTTTGATTCCTCTATTGCATGTCGAAACCTAGCACTAGGCTCCCCGACTTCTACCGGTATCAAGACCTCAGAGCCATATACTAAGGAAAACAGAGTTTCTCCGGTACTGGACTTCGATGTTGTCCGATACGCCCATAAAACCTCGGGCAATTTTTCTCTCCACTTCCCTTTTGCTTCGTTTAGCCTTTTCTTCATGTTTTGGATGATAGTCTTGTTCGTTGATTCGGCTTGTTCGTTCCCACTAGAGTGATACGGTGTTGATAGTATTCTCTTCATTTTTTTACCTTCGAGGAATTTTGTAACTTTGCTGCCGACGAACTGTTTGCCATTATCACATATTATTTCCGCGAAATTGTCACGACCCAAATACCCAACCTTAGGGATCATGATGGCGCCTAACACCACATTTGCTAGGCAAGCCAACGTTAGAATTCGATTAGCTATTTTCCTTTGATTACTTACTTAAGCACAATAAAATAAAGTTAAAGTAAACTAAGACTAATGGTTTCCAATGAATAACTCCAAGTGTAAATAACTAAACCAATAAATAAATCGAGCCACTAACTAATCATATAAATAACTCCAAGACTACCCCAGGATCTGGTGTCACAATTCACGAACTTCTAAAGAATAGTACAAATAATGGGCGGAAAGAAATAATATAACTGTTTTGAGAAAACATAAAAACAGTATCTAAGAACTAAGAAAGTACTCTCAGGATCTGAGAATGCCGACAGATATACCTCGTGTCTCCGGATAATGGATAGTTGCTGTTAAAAATCTCTAATGCTGGTCGGTACCTGGATCTTCACAAAAGAGTGAAGAGTGTAGTATCAGTACAACAAACACCATGTACTGAGTAAGTGCCGAGCCTAACCTTGATTAAGTAGTGACGAGGCTAAGGCGGGGCCATTATAACTTAACCTGTAACAAAATATATAATAGAGCAAGGAAACAATTCTACACAAATAAGCACGATCCACTGCAACAATCAATCAAATAACTCAGTCGCCTATTCCAGGCCTTAGGTGTAACCAATATCTCACATAGATTTCCAACACTTCCACAGTTATGACTTTTAGAATAGAAGTAAGTATGAAATATGAATAATAATAAAGTAAAACAGTAATCTTTCAAATCTGTAAGTTTCAAATCCTTGAGTTTCAAAAACCAGTAAAACATTTTTGAAATCCAGTAAAACATAAGTGTCCACCCTTATCAATTACTTGTTGCGGCGTGCAATCCGATCCCACCTGTCTACCCTTATCACTATCATTTATTTCACCTGTACACCCTTATCACTATCATTTATTTCACATGTCCACCTTTATCACTATCATTTATTTATTTATCAAAACTTTCACAATTCAGGCCAAGCCTTTCACAACACTTTTATCTCAACAGTTGTAAACAAAAAACAATATAGCTCGTAAGCTTTAACCAATATCATTTCACAATGAAACCAACCAGAATATATGTAAGCACCGTAACGCTGTCAACCCAGCTCAGTCTTTATGTAGCACGACAGAATCAAGAGAACATCCAACACTTTTAACATACTTGCAACAACAATTGGCAATAATCTAATGAAACCAAATAGCCATGTAAACCTCAACAATCATAAAATAATTAAACCGGGAAGCAAATAAATGGGAAGCGGAAAAGGGATCAGGTTAAACAACCATTTAGTAGTGCATAGGTACTCGTCACCTCACCTATACACCACACACAAGCAATTTCACATAACAATAAAGTTGGGGATTCCTATTCCCTCAAGTCAAGGTTAAACCAAACACTTACCTCGATCTAACAAGCACTTCACTGCTCTAGCACTGCCTTTCCTTTAGAATTTGCTTCTAACCCGCTCAAATCTAATCACAATTTGTTCAATGTTATCAATCATAGCCTAAAGGAATCATATTTATTTAAAAGCAATGGTCTTCCTAAGTTTTCCTATTCAAATTCAAAAATCGCCCCCAGACCCCCTTGGTCTAAACTCGAGGTTCGGACCAAAATCCGTTACCCAATCTCCTCTGAGCCGAGATATACAATTGGTATTGGAATCCGTTCTCAATTCGAGGTCCAATTCCCCAAAATTTGAAATTTCTAAGTTCTACCCATAAACCAAATTTTTACCATGAAAACTCTAGATTTTTGGTTGTAATCTTGTTAAAAGTTGTTAGGAATTGAAAGAGATTAGTTAGAGATCACTTACCAATGGTTTGGAGAAGTTTGGGTCTTTGGAAAATCGCCTATGGAGGTTTAGGGTTTTAGAAAATTTGAAAATAAGGCAAAATCCCGTCAAAAAGCTGATATAACAGGCTGCGGGTCTCGCATTTGCGAACTGGGGTTCAAATTTGCAAACCCTGGGCTTTCCGGAGAGATATCGCAAATGCGAACAGGACCTCGCATTTGTGAATAGGGCCCTTCGCATTTGCGACCCCAAGACCTCGCATTTGCGAGCTAAGGCTGGCCATTGGCTTCGCATTTGCGAAGCCTGATCTTGCATTTGCGAGATCTGAGGCGTGCACACCAGACGTTCAGCTATTGAGGCATTTTTCTAAGTCTTGACACTCCATAGCCTACCCGAAACTCACCCGAGCCTTCGTGGCTCCAAACCAAACATGCACACAAGTTTGAAAATAATACGGACTTGTTCGGGCAATCAAATCATCAAAATAACATCAATCTACAGATTTAGCCTCGAGACTCATGATTCCTCAAGAACACTCAAATTCAAAACTTTTCAACCAGATGTCCAAATTACATCAAATAAACTCTGATTCTCATGAAACTTCACAGATAGGACATACATAAAATAACGAACTTGTTCTGGGCTTCGAAACCAAAATACGGGATCGATATCATATATTTCACATATTATTTTATTTCTTTATTTCTTGAATTAACCAGCAGAACAATTATTTTCAAAAATTGTTTTCTAAGGCTTGGGACCTCGGAATTCATTTCCGGGCATACGCCCAAATCCCATATTTTATTGCGGACCTCCCGGGATCGTCAGAAAACAGATCCGGGTCCGTTTACACAAAATATTGACCAAAGTCAACTATAATCAAATTTTGACTCTAGAAATTTCCGGTTTCACGCTCAGACTGCGCACGCAAATCGAGGTACTTAAAATTAACCTTTTTATGGCTAGTAAGCCTAGAACAGAGTCTAAATTAATAAAATGACCCCTTGGGTCATCATATGTATCCCGAATCGACATGTGATGTGATCCCATATGAAGTCGATCACTTCTTTTTCCCTAACTTTTTTGAAGGCCTGTGCTTCAACCCATTTAGAGAAATAGTCAGTCATAAATAATATGAACTAAGCTTTACCCGGGGCCGATCGAAAAGGACCGACAATTTCCATTCCCCACTTCATGAATGGCCATGGGGATAGGACCGAATGAAGTTGTTCGCTGGGCTGGTTGATCATTGGTGAAAGCCTTTGGTATTTATCGCATCTTCAAACGAACTCCTTAGAGTCCTTTTTCATGTTATCCCAATAATATCCTGCTCTGATGACCTTTCAAACTAGTGACTCGGCACCAGAGTGGTTCCCGTAAATGCCTTCGTGGATTTCTCGTAGAATATAGTCGGTATCTCCTGGTCCCAAGCATATCGCCAACGGACCATTGAACATTCTTCTGTATATCGTTCCGTCTTCGTATCCAATGATAACTTCCCATTCTTCAAATATTCGATTTATTTGTTTCTCCAGTCCTAGGTTAATCTTATAGAATTTATTTCAGCATGTCCTTCCTCGATTACAGACCTCAAGAGTTGGACGACGGTCCCCGAGTTGATCTCAACTTCTTCGACCGATGACCTTAAATTGGCAAGTGCATCGGCCTCGGTATTTTGTTCTCGAGGTATATATTGTAGAGTCCATTCTTTAAAACGGTGTAAGGTTACCTACAATTTGCCTTAGTACCTTTGCATCCTATCCTCTCGAACTTTGAAGGTTCCGCTTACCTGGTTTACCACCAGTAGGCAGTCGCATTTAGCTTCGATTAATTCCGCTCCCAAGCTTTTAGCTAGATCGAGACCTGCAATCATAGCCTCGTAAATCGGCTTCGTTGATAGTCAATTTGGCAGTTTTTATTGATTATCTAATAATGTCGCCCGTGGGAGGTTTCAAAGTACATACCCTTTCACATTTGAGGCACCATCCATGAAGAGGGTCCATACCCCTAATGATGTACCCGATTTTAGCAGAAATTCCTTTTTCACTTCGGGTATGAGGTTTGGAGAAAAGTCAACCACGAAGTCCACTAAAATTTGAAACTTGATGGCCGTTCGGGGTTGATATTTGATATCGTACCCGCCAAGTTCGACGGCCCATTTTGATAATCAACTTGATAATTCGGGCTTGTGAAAAACATTTTGGAGTGGTTAAGTGGTGATCACACATATGGGATGACACTGAAAACATGACTTTAATTTTCTAGATGCGCTTATTAATGCAAGTGCCAATTTCTCTAAGTGCGGATACCTAGTTTCAGCATCTCCTAAAGTTCGACTTACGTAATAAACAGGAAACTGCATACCTTTTTCTTCTCGAACTAACACACCACTTACCGCTATCTCGGTTACTGCCAAGTATAGCAACTTCTCATCTGCCTTTGGAGTATGGATCAAAGGTGGGCTCGATAGGCATCGTTTCAATTCTTCCAATGCTTGTTGACATTCCAGGGTCCATGTACAATCATTTTTCTTTTTGAGTAAGGAAAAGAACCTGTGACTTCAATCTGATGATCTCAAAATGAATCGGCCCAGGGAAGATATCCGTCCGGTTAGCCTCTGAATGGCTTTTACACTGTCCACGACGTTGTTGTCCTCGATGGACTTAATTTTATCGGGGTTGATCTTGATATCCCGATTTGACACCATGAAGCCGAGGAATTTTCCCCAGCCGACCCCGAAAGCACACTTTTTGGGGTTAAGCTTCATCTTGTATTTCCTCAAGATTTCGAATGTCTCCTGCAAATGAGTCAAATGGTCCTCTACGCGCAGGGGCTTAACTAACATACCGTCAATGAAAACTTCCATTGATTTACCTGTCTGTTCTTCGAATATCTTATTAACTAGGCGTTGATATGTAGCTCCCGCAATTTTTAGCCCGAAGGGCATTACATTATAACAATAGGTCCCTAACTTAGTGATAAAATAAGCCTTTTCTTGATCCTTTGGGTCCATCTGGATCTGATTGTACCCAGGATAGGGGTCGATAAAGGTAAGAATCTCTTGGCCGGCCGTGGCATCGATCATTTGATCGATGTTAGGAAAGGGAAAAGAGTCTTTTGGACATTCTTTATTCAAGTCCTTATAGTCTGCACACATTCTAAGTTTGTTCCCCTTTTTGGGGACTACAACTACATTGGCTAACCATTCGGGGTATTTTACCTCCCGAATGGACCCTATATTGAGAATTTTGGTTACCTCGTCCTTGATGAAGGCGTGCTTTGCCTCGGACTGGAGCCTTCTCTTTTTCTTTATTGGCTTGAACTTGGGATCCAAGCTCAGCCGATGAGTCGTTATCTCCGGCGGGATTCCTGTCATGTCTAAATGGGACCATGCAAAGCAATCCATGTTATCAATAAGAAATTGAATGAGTTTTTTCCTGAGTTCGTTGGTCAACTCCATTCCCAGGTATACCTTTTGTTCAGGTAGATACTCGATCACTATCACATGCTCCAGCTCCTCGACCATTGACTTAGCTGCATCTGATTTTTCGGGAATGATGAAAGTTTGAGGAGTGCGAAAATCCTCTTCTTCATCTTCGATTACGTGTTTCTCCGATTCGGTCAAGGCTCGGGACGGTGATTTCTATTTGGCCGCTTGGTTATCTTTGGCGCTCGATTTATCTGAAGTCAAAGGTGCTGATATTGGTGCCACCTCATCGACTTCAAACATTTACTTTGCAGCGTGTTGTTCCCCACAAAATGTTATCACACCATCCACTGTTGAAAACTTCATCATTTGGTGAAGGGTCGATGGTACCGCCTATCGCGCCCCCTTTTTCCTCGCGAAATCGGATTTCGACATTTCTAAGACAACTCCTTTCCTTTTGGGATAGGGTATGGGATTTGAATAGTCGCCACCTAATGGATTCAGGTGCATTAGGGCACCTAGAGTAATTGAATCATAAAATTAGTTTGCATTACCAGAGATCAGGTAAGGGCTTGAAATTACCTTGAGAGGAAGGTGTTAGGCACCCCTCGAGGTCCACAATGGTGGGTCCCGACCGATCTTAATTAATGAATTAGTCTTAAAGGAAAATAAATCAATTTCGACAAAGATACATTACATTAAAAATAGGAATTAAAGGGGTCCTAGGTTTTTTAGCCTATAGGATCATTTCCATGCAATACTTGGTAACTTTCCCCAAGTTGGGGTGCTACTCATAGTATTAGCGCATGGGTCATCATCTACTTTACTACCCAATTACTATCTTTCAGTTATTACCTAAGCGTTCTAGTAGCTTCTAACTCGTTCCTTATGCGTGCACTACTCGTCCCTTACCTATGGTCCTGGAGGTATTTAGGACCTTTATTTAGGGTGGTTCTAGACTGACCTATGTTGCTTAAAATGAGTAAAGTCTAGGCGACAAACAAAATTCAGATAGGACTATTATAATGGGGCAAATAAGGGCTCATATTAACCTCTACAAGTAGATAACAAATTCACGCAATTAAATCAGATAACTTTATTGATTTAGGATCCTATAGGCAGGATATCTAGGTGAGCACAAACAGAATGTAAGAAGGCAGTTTATTAAAACGAGCATTGGGACCTACTAGCTTGCCTACTGATTTGATTAAGTTCTGAATCTCGGCACATTTCAGGCAGCAAGATATCACAATTGTTAGGCCTAGAATTCTTAATAGTCGTACAAGTTTGCCTAAGTGATAACCAGAACTGATTAATAGAATCCTATAGGCATGGTATCTACAATTGTTAATTATAGACCTATAACATGGTTTCTAAGCGAGTTACTGATCTCAAGCATGATTTCTATGTTTACAAACTGATTTACCCTATAGGCATGATAACTATTAGTTTAAATCCTATAGACATGATTTCTAGGTTTTTAAACTGATTCCTTTTATTCCTATAGACATGGTATCTAAACTAGAGAAGACTGGTTTTTATATCTCCTATAGGCATGATATCTATTAATCACATATGAGCAGAGATTTTAAACAAATTGCCAAGTATGTTTATTAATTCACACAAATATGATCATATATACATGATCACTAATGCACATTGAGATTGGAAATATGTGTAGATCCTAAGACCATTGATTCTAATGTAGAATTACCAAAAGACCTATAGGAACTGTCTCTAATATGAGTTATCACAAACAATCATGAAAATATCCTATAGGCAGAATTTCTAAACGATTAGTAACACTCACACAATCAACACAGTAAACCTATAGGCAGGATTTCTACTCGAGCTTTGAAAAAAGATATATAACCCTCCCCCCCAGCTTTTACTAATAACCCCAGATCTATTCATTACAGCGATCATTGCATTATTACAACCGAATAATAAATAAATTACAAAATTTATTACCCTATATGGAGCCTTCATAGGCCCAATATAAACCTGGGAACCAGGCCTTCAAGCAAAGCAGATCTGAAGCATAATGGTGGTTCATCCATGATACACAAAATTGGGCTTCTAGCGTGTCAAAGTTCCCAAGGGCCTCAGGGACCCCGGGCAATGCTCACACCAGAACCTTACTTAGAATAACAGTTCATACAAGATTGGAAGACCAGCCCCAATGTGTCAGAGTTCAGAGAAGTCTTAAGGACCCTAGGCAGTGCTCACTTTGGGGTAGTAGGACCCTAAATAACTAAGAGTAGAAGTTTGAGAATAGTATATAAAGGGTAGGGGAACAATTTTAGAAAATAGTTTGATTTTTAGGAGCAAACAAATTCAATTTACAGGACTGCAAACAGAATTCCACCTAGAACAAATAGAATCCATATTAAGAAAATGGTTCAAATAAACTGGTATTGGTTCAGACATAGATAATGTACCAGTATTTAAAGCAATTAAAATAGAGCAAGGATATTTGAACTAATAGATAGAATTAGCATCATATAACATGTTTGCAGAACAGGAAACATACAACTGATTATACAGGGTTTCATATTACTGGAGATAACCTAGTTAGTATTGTCACTAGGTGAAATCATATGGGCATATAGCAACAGAAGCATGTTGAGGTTTCAAACTAACCAGAAAATCACATGGGGGAGAAATAGGATAACAGGAGTTAAACCATACCAATTGAGAATCACATGTAGAATAGGATAACTTAGCTTTAACAGTATCACTAAGTAGAATCACATAGTCATACGGCAAACAGAAGCATGCTGAGATTTTGAAATAATCTAACCACATAAGCACCTAGAACAAAATAGGATAACACGAGTTGAAACATACCAGTTAAGAAGAAAGTAAACAGGGGATGTAATGGTAATTTAAATCCAGGGAGTTTAGCGTTGGCTTCCAGTCGGCTAAACAGTGTAGAAATCAAAACAGCAACACAAAGAGAGAATTAAGTTCTTTTAGAAAAACAGGAAGCTTGAGAGTTTTCAAGTTGTAAAGTGAAGAGGTTGTAAAAGTGTGTGTGTGAGAGTAAGGGTCTTAGTGTAAGTCTCTTAGTGTGTAGGTAGGTGAGTCTAAGTGTAAGTTTAAGTGTGTAATCTTATTTGAAATCAGAACAATGAAAGGCTTTTATAGCATACAGTAGAGTAAAACCAAATAAGGTAAGAAAATCAATGGCACACAAATAAGGTGCAGAGATCAGTTAATCAGTCAATTAGGGTTAACACAAATCAATTAATAGGACAGAATCACGTAAATATTACTTAAATCAGCAGAAAGGAATAAGGTTAAGTAAGGTAAGCAGTAAGTCTAGCAATCAATTATAAATCAGCCCCAATAATCAAAGCACAAAAATCAGGCCAGTAATAGAATTAAGGAAAGTAGCATCAATTTTTAATCACACATAAGAAAAAATAAGTAAAAGTCTGATAAGGAGATATCGCTATTAAAGGAAAACACAACTTCAAACCCTGATTCAAGAAATAAAATCAATTAACACATTAATTGACATAGCTAAGACAAACGGTCAAAACATTATAATAATCAGTCGAGTAATTGAAAACCCTAAGCATACAGTCGAAACAGTAGAGAAAAAAACCAGAGTTGAAACGTCTAAACGTTTAAACATTTTTGCAGAAAACCTATTAGAAATCAAAACCCTAGCTTTAGGAAAAATATGAAATCGGTTGACAATAATAGTAAAACCAGAAGAATCTAAAAGGAAAAATACCAAACAAACTCAAACCGCTTCAGATCTGAACTGATTTATCCAGAAATAGTTAGGTCGACGAAAATAAACATAAGTGAATTAAAATTCTGGTTTGAACCAGAGATTTGAAGCCGTAAAAACACGAAGATATCAGTAGTCACAGACATAGGAGTGAACATAGATGGATTAGTCGAGAAGATGAGGGATTTTGAACAAAATCTGGTTCGAATCCCTTGAGATTCCATCAAGTAACATGAAGACCACAACACCAGTAGAGATGTGAGGCCGGATAAAGCCTGGAATTAAAGAGAACCCTCATGAATCAAGGGGATATCAGTGACGTCAGGCTAGGGTTAGAAGGGGGTGAGAGAAGAGAGAAGAGAAGGGGTTTCAAGGACGGCGGGTTTGGAAAATGAGGTAGGGTTTAGGAGGTTAGTCTAATTAAAAAAGGAAAGGGTGTCTTGGACCGTTGATCTCCTGAGATCAACGGCCAAGATTAGTTCTAGGCTGGGGCAAGTATGAACAATGGGTTATTGGGTTTGGGTATTGGATCAGGGTTAGAATAATTGGGCTGGGGTGGTTATTGGGTTAGAGTCCGAATTTAAATTAAAAAGGGGCTATCTTTTAAATACCAATTTAATTTAATAAAAACAATTTATAGAAATAGTTAATAAATGATAAAAAAAATGTTATTTGTGTATGAAAATGATTTAAAATAATTGTTTGATATTACAATAATATAAAAAGTCATTTTCGTGTAAAATAAAATAATTATGCACACATGGGCTATTATTGCAAAGTCATTGCAATTATAACCTTAAGATGTAAATATAATTATGCATAGAATAATTAAAGCTTAATAGAAAATATAAAATGATAAAATTAAGCAATAAAATTATTAAAAGGATATTTGTGATGCAATTAGTAATTATTTAGATAAATGATGGGATAAATCAATTAAAAATTCTTTTAAATTACAGAAAATTATGAAAAATACTGATGCTTCTGCCTTATTTTGAAAATATATATGCATTTTGAAAATAATATAAGAATAATTGGGTATCAACGTCGCCCTCATGTTGTGGATCCAGGGCCTTCCGAGCAATGCATTATACCTCATGTCACCTTCGATGACATGAAATTTTGTGCCTTGGATGGTCCCGGCCATGTTCACTGGTGGTATTATCTCCCAATTCGTTGTTTCACAGCCATGTTGAATCCATTTAGGACTCGAGATGCAAGTATAATCTGGTCTAGCAAGCCGAGCTACTCTACGACCCTCGACCTGATTATGTTTGCCGAACTACCTGGATCCACTAGAACACATTCAACTTGAATTTTATTTAACAAAATAGAAATTACCAGGGCATTGTTATGCGACTGAGAGATGCCTTCAGCTTCCTCGTTGTTGAACGATAGAGTGCCTTCGGGCATACAGTCTCGAGTCTGTTTCTCTTTGGTGATCGACACCTTGGTGCGTTTGAATATAGGTCCGTGTTGGATGTCGACCCCGCCGACGATCATGTAAATAACATGTTGAGGTTCTTCTTGCTTGTTCTTTCTGTTGGCTTCTCTTTCCCTGAAGTGATTTTTGGCTCGATCACTGAGGAACTTGAAAGTGACCCTCGTTGAATAATCGAGCTACCTTCTCTCTGAACCGTCTGCAGTCTTCGATCTTATGGACATGGGTGCCATGATACTTACACATTAAGTATGGATTCCTTTGAGAGGCATCGGTCTGTATAGGACTGGGCCACCTGGTGTCTTTGATCCTTTCTATGGCCGATACGGTCCCCGATGCATCGATACTGAAATTATACTCCGATAACCGAGATGCTTCTATGGGATCCGCATATTTGCCGAAACCACTTTTACTCATGAGTCCCTGAGATTTCTGCCCTCGATCTCCCCTTCGATCGTTCCAACGGAATTTTATCTCGCACCATTATTCCTTCGATCTGAAACATACGACTGATACTGATCTTTATTCGGTGTTGATTCTCTATCAATATCTCTCTGGTTTTTACCTCTCGACCGGTTTGGATGTACTGAACCTGAAGGGGCTCCCAGTTGGTTGTCCACGACCTAATCTTCGACTGATATCAGTTGTAAACATCCGCCCAAGTCAAAGTCGGGTACTCAATCAAGTTCTGTTTCAACTGGCGTGATGCGATTGAAATCCGCTCGTTTAATCCTTGGGTGAAAGCTTGAATAGCCAAATCATTAGTGACTGGTGGTAATTCTATACGTTCCATTTCGAATCGAAATACGGACTCTCTTAGCATCTCATTATCCCTTTGCTTCAATTTGAAGAGGTCTGATTTTCTTGTTGGAACCTATACGGCTCCAGTATGTTCCTTTACAAACGAATCTGCCAACATGGCGAACAAATCGATAGAGTTCGGTGGCATGTTGTGGTACCATATCATAGCTCCCTTTGGCAGGGTCTCCCCGAATTTCTTTAGCAGTACATACTCAATTTCGTCATCTTCCAAATCATTACCTTTTATGGCGTACATATAAGAAGTAACCTGCTCGTTGGGGTCTGAGGTCCCGTTATATTTAGGTATATTTGGCATAGGGAACTTCTTTGAAATGGGCTTCGGAGCCGCACTCGGAGGGAATGGTTTTTGCACAAACTTCTTGGAGTCCATCCCTTTCAAGATCGGTGGTGCCCCTGTATCTGATCAACTCGAGAGTTATAAGTTTTCACCTTCTTGTCTTTAGCCTCGATTTTCTTTTCTCCCGATTCTATTCTCTTAGTAAGCTTCTCGGGCATCCTCATTATAGCAGGATCGTTTTTCAAAGTGTTATCACCTGACCTTTCAGGAACTGGCTCGGTACGGCGAGTAACCTCTTGTTCGGCCCTATTTGGTGCCCTGTGCTGATTTTTCAACTGAGCAATGGCATTTTGTTGGGCTTGAAACATTTCAAATATTACTTGGATATTGATTCCCTCACCTCCTCTTCCCTGCGTTCCTCGACCGTCAGTTCGACCCTCTCTGCGTACACTTCCCTCGTAGTCTGCGCCTAAATCCGCATTCAAGGCAACATGAGAACTGACATCAACCGGGTTACCGGGCAGTGCTCCTCCGAGGTCAGCTTATGGCACCTCAATTCCTGGAGTGATAACATTCTCATTTTCTCCGCGGAGCCCGAGGCCGTTGTCACCGTGTGTAGATGTGTTTTGCGAGTTTGACATAATTCAACCTGAAAACAAAATTTTTGACAAGAAACAAGCATAAAATAGTGTATTATACTAGAACTAGCACTGAACAATCACTATTATCCTTAGCCCCACGGTGGGTGATCACGCTCAACTATGTCTTGTAGAAGACTAAACGGGCGTTGCAAATATAATCCTGGGGTATTATGCCCAGAGTCGATCCCACAGGGAATTGACGTATCAAGCAGGCTGTTAAAATACTACTCAGCTGTCACCTGATGTTATTTAAATTACTAATACTAAATATTAAAA
>ML372615.1:2315-26672 GCA_005239525.1 Nicotiana knightiana | reverse complement strand
ATATTTATAGCAAAAAATAGTATAGAATTTGGGTGTGGTCAAAAAATAGTTGTTCACAGGTATAAAGAGATGTTAGTTTGAGACGAAGCAGGTGGGTTATCTCTTGCGGGGTGTCCTGAGGGCGTGTGATCCCTATGCGGTTTTGTAGCGAGTCCTCATTTACCAATGAATTATATGTGTTGCAGATTGAGTTTGGATCGCATATGAGAGTTCTCTTGATTGTTACGAGGGTGAATGCGAGATTTGTAGATAATTTGAATTACTAGATGGTTTGTGTTGCATGAGCTTATGAAGGATTTAGTTCAATATCACTATGGTATTATGGTAGTAATAGAGTATGAGCATTGTGTATTTTTGTGTGTGTTTTACCTATGGCTTTGAGCTAAATGGGGGAGTCTGCTATTGATAAGTTGATTGTGCGGCTAAGTGTCGTATCAGTTTTAGTTTGAGGTATACTGGCGAATCATTTGTGGCTTACAGGGGTTGACATTGAGGATGACTCGAGTAAAGGAAATTTTGGATAGGGGTTGTGTTATGCTTTATGGGTGTATAAGAATCATGGAATGACTTGAGTTGTTATTGGTGAAGGATGTAATGTGCATGGGGAAGGAATTTATTTGGTTGTATTAAGGTGGGGTCTGGGGTGTTGGAGTGCTAATGGAGCACAGGTCGTTCGGTCCGTTTGATCAGTCTAATTGAGGTTTGAATAGAGTGGATGACTCCCAAGAATGGTTCTAATGGATTCAAGATGTATATGTAACAATTGGGGGATCTTCAGGATGTGTATTTGGCTAGAAACTGAGGTCTACATTGGAGGGTGTCACGACTTGTGGCATTTCTATATCATAAAGGATTCTACATATGAGTATCAGGAAGTTGAAGGTAATGGCTTTAGATTCACAAGAAGTCTCTTCAGGGTAAGTATTTTGAATGTGGTGCTTTTTGGGATACTTGAGAGAGTATTCAACGACTTATGAGCCTTAGACGACATGGTTTTATGCTTGGATCTCGTGTGGTGAGTCTGGGTTGAGGATTGCGGTATTATGGGAAGGAGAAGTATTAATTCGAAAGTAATTCAGAAGGAACTTGAGTAAATAGGACAACTTGGTAGTAGGTCGGATCAGCATGGTAAGGGATATGATTAGTTCTTTGGGTGCTTATGAGGTAATGAGTTTCTACGTGTGATTCGTGGCAATGCTCTTGGGTTTTGACGACCTGCGTAGATTAGTTGAGTTAGAGGGATTCCGTCCTGACGGGTTAGTTCAGTACAATGGGTTTCAGAGGGTTCTTGATGGTCTGTACCATAGTTGAGATATATATTTCCTACTGGTGCGTGGGGTATGTGGCAGATTGTAATTTTCTCCAGAAAAAAAATCAAATGGAAAGTCTTAGCTGATTGAGTACGTAGTTGCTTGTGGCTCAGAATGGATTATGAAGTTCTCATATTTATCATAGGATGACATGGTATATGCGATATGTTGTGTAGGGTTGATATTTGCATGTGTGAGGTCACAGTTCAGTTCTGGAAGGAAGGTCATAAATTCTTAGGCAGCATGGACAGTTTCAGATGACTAGGTAAATGATATCACTAATTTGTGCGGCTTGATGAGGGTATACATTTCAGAAAGGGAAATGTGTTTGAGTTAAGGGTACTTTGATTGGTATCACATCGCTCTCTTGTTGGATCGACTGCAGATATTCAAGTTTGATTGGTGGCACAAAAGAATTATAGGAGAATCCCTCGTGGAATGATTCAGTATTAGAGGTGTGTTATATATTTGAGCGGTGGAGTTGGGATCAAATATGGTGATTCGTCCGCTTTATGATTTCGAACTGGGAGTTCTCATAAACAGGTTATTTTCTGGTTGTGGACTGTGAAGATGCGAGCAAAGCTAGTCAGATGTTAGTATGTGCCATGATTCAGTCATTATAAACTTTCAGAGAGTTATCTATCTGTTGCGGGTGACCAGAGTTGATTTAGGATTCATTGGTGGCCCAATATGGATGTGTGTTCTGCATCGGGTCGGAATTGTTGACTCCGAATTGATATTGTTGAGGGATGTTCCATTCGATTGTCATCGAGCTTATTCGTTTTCTGGAGTGATCTATGAGTTACCCTTCTATGTTGCGAGGAGTTGTGATTATTGGTTATATACACATATGGTAAGGTTCTATTTGGGCTTTGTAGCAGAATTTGAGTAAGACGGGTATTTGGGTGTTGCATGATTGATTTTGCATTGGATATGTTCTTTCGGGCTGGCATGGCATTGCGTCATTTACTTCTCCGTGGTTATGGTGATTTACTTTTGGTACTAGACATCAAATTGCGCGTGGTTGATGATTTTGAGCATGATGACTTGAGGTGTCTCATGTGGACCAATGTTTGGATAGGGTCGCGTATTGCAGTGAGGTTATGTAGAGGTATGATCATTCGGGTTAGATTCGTATGTTCTGGTTCTACAATATGTGATGGGTTCTCAGCATTGTGTTGTGGTGGTACTAGTGAGCTTGTGGTACAACTCTCTCAGTTGAGTCATTTTTCCATGATTTGAGTACATTTGGACTGTTACTTATTGGTGTGCGGGTCGCACGGGTTGTGGCTTTATTTGTATCGATGTGTCGTGTCACTAGAATAGTTGTGCTGGATGAGATGAGGTATTTGGGATCTAGAATGAACACTATCAGATTCGATTTCAGCATGTTGGAAGGATAATATTGGGATTCGGCTTAAAAATTTACTATGGTCCTTGCCGAAGGAGATGGAGCTCCATGACTGGTTGATCTGAGGAATGGTTATGACTTTCTGCGTGTTTCATTCATCATTGGCAGTATACGAAAGTGTTGGAATGAGGCTTTGGTTTGATAAGAGGTTTATTACCAAAATTGGGTTGTTTGAGCAGCTGATGTGATTAGAAGTTATCGCTATGAGTGTTTGAGTTGTGTGGTATATCATGTGAATTTCATATTGAATTGCGGTTATGGCTTGATACATCGTGTAGATGTGAGATCTGATCTTATAGAAAATTCCAGATGTGGAAATTTGGTTCTAAGGCTTATGGGCCAGGTTGAATTATGAAATTTTAGTTATGTTGTGTTATCAAACCTTTATGGGGTAGGGTGACCAGGGATCACCCCGGGTATGTACGTGATAAGGTTATTCGGTGATTTGATGGCTTTTGGAACAACTCTTGGCATGTTCGAGGACGAACGTTTGTTTAAGAGGGGAGAATGTAACGACCCTATCGGTAGTTCCAAGAATTTTAGCCCCGTGTCCCCGTTTATGTTTCATTATATGTGGTTCAGCTCTATTATGTTATGTTAGTTCGGCTGGCTCGGGTTCGGAGCGATTTTGGAGAGAAATGAGACATTTAGTCGCTTAAGTTGGTTATTTAGTTGGAAAAGTCAAGCGGAAGGTGACTTATGGGTAAATGATCCCGGAATTGAGTTTTTATGATTCAGATAGCTTCGTTAGATGATTTTAGACTTAGGAGTGGGTTCATAATGTTATTTGGAAGTCCATAGTAGAATTAAGCTTGAATTGGCGAAATTGGATTTTTGGCGATTTCCGGTTGGCAGTGGAAAATTAGCAATCGGGGTCGGAATAGAATTCCGGAAGTTGGAATAGGTTCGTAGTGTCATTTTTTATGTGTGTGCAAAACTCCAGGTCAATCGGACGTGGTTTGGTTGGTTTCGACATCGTTGGCGAATTTTGGAAGTTTAGAAATCCTTAGGCTTGAATTCTGAGTTAATTTGGTATTTTGATGTTGTTTTGGGTGATTTGAAGGCTCGACTAAGATTGTGTGATGTTATGAGATGTGTTAGTATGTTTTGGTTGAGGTCCCGAGGGCCTCAAGTGAGTTTCGGGTGGGTTCAGACCGTTTCTAGTTGCTGGTTTTGGGCTTCAGGGGTGTGCAATGTGATAGCATAGATCTGGCTGCGTTAGCATAGAGGAAATTTGGAAAAACTTAGTTGTGCTATGTGATAGTATATATTCCCGCGATCGCACAGAGTAAAATCTCTGCTACACTGACCCGACTTTGGAAGCTTATAACTCACAATCTATACAGAATTTGAAGATGACCCAAATATAAAAGTTGTAGCCCTTGGTGTCTAGTTTTCATAAAGGTAAACCAATTGTAATTTTAAAGTCTTTACAAATAGTTATGACCATTATACTAGAGGCTGTCCGGAAGAGTTGGAGAAGGCTGTTGGAAAAAAATTTGTTCTACACGATTACATGGGAATTGTCGCGATCGTATAGGGTAAATGAAGGGCTGGAAAATTTTGTGCTTTGCTACTGTATTATTTTTTCCGCGATAGCATAGGGTAAATGCCTGGGTAGATTATAAAGTACTATATTTCGAGGGTTTCGGCCATTTTTGCATTTTTGGAGCTAAGTAGCTCGGATTGAGGCGATTTTTGAAGGGATTTTCAGAGAAGTGATTGGGGTAAGTGTTCTTTACTAAAATTTGGTTAAATTCCATGATTGTGTCATGATTTTTATAATTTAATTTGGGAATTTGGGGTGAAAATTGGGGAAAATTGAAGAGAATTGGAGAGTTGATTTTGGGGATTTGAATGGCTGTCGGATTTTGTTGAATTTGATATGGGTAGACTCGTGAGTGAATGGACTTTCTAGTTTTATAATTTTTATCGGATTTCGAGACGTGGGTCCGAGGGCCGGGTTTGAGCCAAATTAAGGATTTTTGGTCTAATTTGAAAATTTTCATGTGGAATTCATTTCTTTATCGTATATTGATGATAATATACTAATTTTGGTTAGATTCGGAGCATTTGGAGTCCAAGTAAAGAGGCAAGGGCATCACGGGTTAGTGTTTTGTCCAGTTTAAGGTAAGTAATGACTGTAAATCTCGTTCTGAGGGTATGAAACCCCGGACTTCACATTGTATCACTATTTTGGAGTGGCACACATGCTAGATGTCGAGTGTGTGGCGTACACCAATGGGGATTGTGACTTGGTCCGCCCCGTAGCAACTATTAAGTTGCGTATTTGACTAAGAAATCATATTATATTTTATGTTTTAGAGGTATTTACTATGTTTTGGGCTGAATGTCATATTTGGGGCCTCGTGCCAAGTTGTTTGGACCCTTAGGGGCTTTTTACTGTTATTTCATTACTACGTTGATTTAAGATTTTTACTCAGTCATGCTATATTTAACTGATTTCGAAACTCAGTCTTATTTACTTTATTTGATGCATAAAATGATCTTTTGGGCTGAGCACCATATTTTACTGATAGCTCGAGTGTCTTGAGAGGTTTCTGACTGAGTGAGGCCGAGGGCCTATGTTGTGAGGATATTATGGCATCGGGCTGCACGCCGCAGCATTGTATATATATGGATCAGGTTGCACGCCGCAGCGAGATATGTTGGATCGGGCTGCACATCGCAGCAAGATATGTTGGATCGGGCTGCACGCCGCAGCGATATTGGGTCGAGCTGCACGCCGCAGCGATATAGCGCTCGGGCTATAGGAGCCCCTTCGGAGAGTGTTCACCCCCAGTGATCGCAGGTACCTATTGAGTGTAAGTGCCGAGTGAGGAGTGATGGTGAGGCATGAGTGATTGTGAGGTCACCCGGGGGGCTGATTACGAGTGATTGTGAGGTATGTTGAGGGACTGATTCTGAGTGATGTGATGCCCGAGGGACGAGTTATGATGCATGTTTTTCCCGAGAGGCCAGTTATGATTTTATCACTTTTTACACTAAAATTCTTGAATTTCTATTGAAACTGTTGGAAAAATATATTCTCAAATGATTTTTCTTTTCTGAAATCGGCTTTTGAGCGTAATGATTTAACGTTTATACTGTTGGGAAAGAAAGACTGTATTTACTGTGAATTGATGATGTGTTTTTATGTGTTTCTTACTACTCAGACCCTATTTACTTTTATTACTTACTGAGTTGGCGTACTCACATTACTCCCTGCACCTTGCGTGCAGATTCAGGTGTTAGGGCGGAGTGAGCTGTTTACCTGTCTCCAGAGATTCATGGAGATTTGCGAGGTAGCTGCACGCGTCTGTAGCCCTGCCTTCTCCTTCTTACTTCTTTAATACTTGCATATCCAGGCTTATATTGTATTAGAGATAGTGTATTAGACTTGTATTTCGTTAGATGCTCATGACTGATGACTTCGGGATTTTGGGGTTGTATTTAATATTTGGTATATCCTTGTCTGTTTATAAATGCTTAAACGGAAATTTTCATGAGATATCAGATTAGAAATTATGTAAACGAAAGGTTTCTTTATACTATGAGTGTTGAATTGGCTAGCCTAGTTTCATGTTAGGCGCCATCACAACCATGGTATTTTTGGGGTCATGACATTTTCGCAGCTGTTAAATTGTATAAATAGGTGCACAATGAATGAAAGGATATAAGTAAAAAATTATTCAATTTTGTCTTCTTTTATTCAGTCTTTTTACATAGTATCATAGCACCACTAAGCTCTTTCTTATAAATCCTCTTTCCCTCAAATCCAAATGGCTACTACTACTGAAATTGGGACTGGATATGGGACCTCCACAGTCATGGATCCTAGTAGTCCTTATTTCCTTCATGCTTCTAACTCTCCAGGTATGAATCTGGTTACTTCCACTTTTGATGGACAAGGTTATAGTGGGTGGAGGAGATCAATTCTCATTGCTCTCTCAGTAAAAAAAATAAGCTCGGATTTGTTGATGGTAGTTGTTCTTCTCCAGCTTACGATGCAGTAAAATTCAAGTCATGGAATCGCTGCAATGACATGGTAACATCTTGGATGATGAATTCTCTGTCCAAGGATATTGTCGGGAGTGTCATCTACTCTAAGTCTACAAGAGATTTGTGGACTGATATTGAAGATAGATTTGGGCAATCAAATGGTGCCAAACTCTACCATCTGCAAAGGAACTTAGTGATTTAGTCCAAGGATCAAATAATGTTGCAGGTTACTTCACCAAACTGAAAATGACATGAGATGAACTTAATACTCTCTACACTAAGGTAATGTGTTCATGCACATGCACTTGTGGAGGAAATGTGAAAATGGTAAAATCTCTACAAGATGAGAGGCTAGTCCAATTCCTCATGGGGTTTAATGACATCTATAATACTGTTAGAATCACCATTCTGATGATGTCTCCACTCCCCAATATGAATCATACTTATGCTTTATTGATTCAGGACGAGAAACAAAGTGAAACATATTTCAATCCTAATTTTCTTGGGGATTTTTCTTTATTTGTAGCTGCACGACAACAATGTTCAACACAGAGGTTTCAACGGGTTTATTTCAAGGGAAAAATAATAACCTCACGTGTTCTCATTGTAAGAAACTAGGACACTCAGTCGACAAATGCTACAGAATCATAGGTTTCCCTTTAGACTTGAAGTTCACTAAAACAGAAAAGGCACAAGGTGGAGTGAGAAGCAATGCAGTCATCATTACAGCTCCAGCAAATGTACAACTTCCTTATGCAAATCAAGGAGGAAGCTCACTCTCACAGGATCAGCTTTTTCAACTGATTCAGCTGCTTCAGAATGTTCAGATTAGTGATACAGTATAACGACCCGAGCGGTCATTTTGTGCTCTAGCGCGTCGTTCAACAGTTTGAATTGTGAGAAGCTTCGTTTTAGGTATTATGACCCGTCGGTTTGGTCGGAATTGAATTCCAGGAAGTTTAGAATTGATTTGGAAAGAAAATTCTCATTTCAGAAGCCTTAAGTTGGAGAAATCAACTAAGATTAGAATTTTGAGTAAACGATCTCCGAATCAGGATTTGAAGGTTCCAGAAGGTCGTATGATGATTTCGGACTTGGGTGTATGTCCGGATCGGGTTTTGGATAACCCGGGAGCATTTCGGCGTATATTGTGGAAGTTAGCATTTTAGAAGGATTTCATCAATTTGGGGTTGAAGTGCATATCAGTGAGGTTAATGTCCGTTTGGGATTCCGAGTCTGGGAATAGCTCCGTATGGTAATTCTGGAATTGGGAGCGCGATCGGAAGTGAATTTGGATGTCCGTAGGTCATTTTGGAGCCAGTTGGCTAAAGATAGAAATTTGAATGTTTTTGGGAAATCCGACCGGAAGTGGAAGTTTTGATATCAAGGCCGGAATGTGATTCCGGAAGTTGGAGCAGGTCCGTAATGTTGAGTATGGATTGTGTGCAAAATTTGAGGTCAATCGGACGTGATTTGATAGGTTTCAGCATCGGATATAGAAGTTTGAAATTCTAAGTTCTTAAAGAATCGGATTTGAGTGCGATTCGTGATTTCGGCATTGTTTGATGTGATTTGAGGGCTTGAGCAAGTCTGTGTCATGTTTTGGGATAGATTGGCATAATTGGACGGGGTCCCGGAGGCCTCGGGTGGATTCCGAGTGGTTAACGGATCAAAGTTGAAGTTGCAAAAGGGCTGAAGCTGCTGTCATCTGGTGTAACCGCACCTGCGAAGATTTGGCCGCAGGTGCGGCTTGGGAGTCGCAGGTGCAAGTGTGGGATTGGCTTGGTTTGGAACCGCAGGTGCGATGGATATTCCGCACCTGCGAAGCCGCATGTGCGATTTGGCTGGAGTTGAGTGAAACCGTAGGTGCGGGAAATTTGGTCGCATCTGCGGGATCGCAGGTGCGGAAATCGACTTGGGCATAATGTTTTAAAACGAGAATTTGGGGTTCATTGTCTTCAATTTTCATGGTTTAGGCGATTTTGGGAGAGCTTTTCAAGGGAGATTTCACCAAGCATCAAGAGGTAAGTTGTTTCTACTTGTTTCTAAGGTTAAATACAAGATTATATGCATGCATTAGACATGGAAATTGGTGGGAAATTGGGCTTTTTGGAAGAAAAACCTAGAAAATGTAATTTTGGATTTTAGCCACGAATTGAGCATGAATATTTGAGTAAATTATATATTTGAGTTAGTAAGGCTATCGGTAGAACGTAACTCTGAGAAATTTCGGATTCCAGTCACGTGGGCCTGAGGGCATTTTGATCATTTCACTGAGCGGGGTTGGGAAAATATATAATCTGAGTTTGTTGTGAGTATTAGGATGAATTTTCTTCGCTTTGTCATTTATGTNGGGTTGGGAAAGTATATAATCTGAATTTGTTGTGAGTATTAGGATGAATTTTCATTGCTTTGTCATTTATGTGGTAGTTTCGGAGCGTTATGCGTCCGTTGGAGTCATCGGAAGGGCTTGGAAGCCGGTGTTGGAATTTCGGAGCGAGGTAAGTCTCCTTTCTAACTTTGTGAGGGGGAATCGTCCCCCTAGGTGAATTAATTCACTACATGCTATTATCTTCAGGGGCTACGTAAGGATGAGGTAACGGGAGTCCGTGCGTAGCTACTATTATGCCATGTTCGGGTAACCTAGGACCCACTAACATGCTTTATGTGTGTACCTGTAACCCTGCCTGTGATATTAAACTGCTGATATGATTGAAATGTAATCGAATGTTTAAAAGAAAGCTAGAGTTCATATTGTTAAATCTTTCTAAAAAGAGAATTGTTTCTGCTGTGAATATATGTGCACCTAGTATGGATTGTATCACGGAGTACCACTACATTTGACAAATGAGTTTCAAAAACAAAGATTTCAAGACCTATATTTCGTGTTTCTTTTAATAAACATTTTACCACTTTCCTGAGAAAACACGGTTTTCTTGATAAAATATGAGTTTATTGTGTGGATATGTGTAACTTTGGGTGCCTGAGTCGCTTGAGTGATTCACGAGTAGAAGACCCTGTATTTGTGTATGTATTCATATGAGCACCTGAGTCGCATGTATGATTCGCGAGCAGGCTAGCCGTATTATGTTAACCGCGTCGCATGATCGATTCGCGAGCGGTGCAGATAGATGCATCTATGGTTCGAGCTGGTCGACCCCTCGGCAGTGCACAGTTTATTATTGTTGGTCCGCGCCGTTCGACCCTCGACATTGCTTGCGCATGATATTTGCTGCGTAGTTGCTATGAAATTTGCCTGATTACTGGCCTGAAATGTTAAATTGTCAACTAAAATGACAAAGATTTAAAGTTATTAAAAAGACTTTTGGAAGAAGTTGTTCCTTCCGTTGATTTATTATTATTTGATTAAATCACCATGTTGATTAATTATGAATATGATGAAGATATAAAGTGTTAAATGTGAACGAAATTGAAGGATGTTTAAATCCTGTATTATAAACTGCCTATGATAAAAACCATGCTTAGTGTCACTCTTAAATATTTTAAATGGACCTTTAGTAAGTGTCTAAATTGACCTCTTGTCACTACCTATCTGAGGTTAGGCGGGCGACTTACTGAGTACACGTTGTTTTTGTACTCATACTACACTTGCTGTGCATTTTATTGCATATGTACTTACATAGAAATTGTGGAGGATTCGGAGACTCAAGCGAGCTGCATCTTCCGGAGGCGATCCGCAGCTAACCGAGTCACCTTCATACTGTATCTATTTTATTTTAAATTTCCTTGTCCAGTTGTATTTCGGACATGCTTTTTAGTATTTGTAAAATTCTTAGAAATTGCTCATGTACTTGTGACACCGGGTTCTGGGATATGTATTGGGATAATTGTTTAAGTGAAATATTTAGATCACTGTTTTTATATAACAAAATTTTATTTGCTGTCGTACTTTAATTTACGAAAATTTAATTATTTGATTATGATATGCAAGGAAAGGTAACGGTTTCGAAAATATTAAAACATGAATGTATTTCAATTAATTAAGGATTTGGTTTTCCTGATAGTGGTGTCCGGCGCCATCACGACCTATGAATTTTGGGTCGTGACATACAGGATCTTCACCTTCAGAACCTTCGGATGTGCAGGCTAATGTGGTTCAGTGTGCTGGTAACATTTTTCACAATCCCGTAGCATATTTGACCTATGCTAACTCTAACTCTTGGATCATAGATTCAGGGGCTTCGGAACACATGTCCTTTGACTCATAATTTTTTACCTCCCTTGCCCCTTTGTCCTCACCTTTGATTATTAACTTGCGCAATTCTTTCATAGTTAAGGTCACTCATGGGGGAACAATCACTTTTTACCCTAATCTTATCCTACATAATGTACTTTTTGTTCCCTCATTCGGAATTAATCTTATATCAGTACAGAAATTCTGCAAACAAATGATATGCAATCTCATGTTTTCTCTTACATGTTGTCTTGTGCAGGGCCTTTCATTTAAGACCCCTCTGGTTCTTGGTGAAGCAAGGAATGGGATTTACCTGCTGAACTCTTCCCCTAGTCAGCTTCAGAAATTTTTCAGCACCATAGTAGCTTCTATGTCTAGAGTCTTACATACCAGTTGTACTTCAAATTATAGTTCTATTTCTATTCTTGTAAGCAGCAAATCTGATGTAAAATTATGGCACATTAGATTGGGGCACATCCCTTTTTCTGCAATGAAAAACATCAATTTTATTTCCTCAATTCCAAATTCTGATTGCACCTGTGAAATTTGCTCATTAACAAGGCAATCCAGACTGCCTTTCCTCCTTAGCTCTATCAAGTCTACTACTATTTGTGAATTGATACACATTGATACTTGGGGCCCATATAAGTCACCTACCTATAAAGGATGTTGATACCCAATTTTTTTCTCATATTATAAATATATATATATATATATATATACACACACACACTTTCAAAATAGTATATTTGCATCATCATTTAGTCTATAAACCTATACAAGCATTTTCCATAATTTTCAATAATTTTAAGAAGCTCCAAATTAATTTTTTTCTGCATTTTATTATATAAATATCCAACAATTATCCTTCAAGTTATTTTTGTGATGATCTAATCATCCAAACTCATTATTTACACCAACATTTACGTTTTTAATATTTTACTTCATTTTTATAATTACATATGTATTTTTAGGCTAATTGCATATTTTTACAATAGTAGCCTATATTCATGTCCAATTGCATTATTTGTGCCAAAATTACTTTTATATATTTTTTATAATGTTAAGTTATTATTTTCAATCATTTTAGTGCACAAATAATATTTTGTTATTTATTAATCACTTTTAAAAATTATTTTTTGATAAATATTGGGTATTTAAAAACTAGCCCCAATTTTAAAACAATTTTGGACCAAATAATGGCCCAAAACACCCAATACACTATCCCAATAACCCCATCCCAAAACCAAATAACCCCTTAACCCAAAACCCGATCGCAACCCATTTATAACTACCCGACCCAACCCCCTTTAATCGTGGCCGTTGATCTCTGAAATCAACGACCCATATCTAATTCGCCCCTTTAACTAACCCATCACCACCAAACTCTAACCATTTCCCTCCAACCCGTCGCTCCTAAACCCTCTCATCTCCCTTTCTCTCTCTGAATAACCCTAAAACCGCCGCCTCTCAAACCCTTGTCCTAATCCCACCAAATATGAGATTTGATGGTTATTTCTTGCCATATTCGACCTCTTTTTGGTACTGGCTATTCTCCTATAGTGCTTGCCTAAACATGGCAAGCAGATATCTCCAAAATGGTTCAAATTCCTGATTTTTGAGTGTTATTCTGTCTATATGCGTCCTATGCTACTGTGAGTCCGATTTTTATTTATATTTACTTTCCCTAAAAACTAGGGTTTACAGATTTCGTAAATTGATTTTTAGACTCTGTTACTGTTTGATCTTCACTACTATATAACCCCCCACCTCCATTCCCTCTTAAAGATGACTTCAATCGCTAAAATCTATACTGAAAATTAGGACTTCATTCTGTGTTCATTTATTCTCTTGTTTTGTTTTGTTTTGGCTCTTGGCCGGCTGAAAGCCAAGGCCACCGGACTTCCTACTTTCCGACCTTTCTTGGGTGTGAGCACTGTCCTGGGTTCTTTGAAACCCTTGGGAACTTGATGTATATGGGATTCTAGGTCATATTGATGTTCTTTTCTTGTTTGTTGAGCAATAAATGGTTAGTTTCTCAACCTTTGCAAAGTTTATTCCATTATGTTCTAATTAGCATATCTATGTTATTTTTTTCTAAAATTACATGACTTGATTCTGCCTATAGCATGAACTTCTCTAGCATCTTCTCACACCTAAACTGTTAGTCCTAAAAATGTCTTTGTATCTAACTTCGGTAATTTGGACAGTTTAGATCATATTTACCTTAATGTGTTGACGATTTGAGTGTTTGCATTAGTTGTATGGCCTAGTCCAGTTTCCTGCCTGATTCTGGATTTATATAGTGATTAATTTATGTTATTAGTATACCCTAATCCATTAAGACCTTTACTCTAGTTGTAATATGCTCATATGACCTTGTTTGTCACTCAGTATGCTCTTACCATGCCAATTCTGTACTCCTAACAACTAATTATCTTAGATTAATCTTTCCTGAGTTGTTTTCCCTATAATATGTGATTCTATCCGCCTTGTTACTATAAGTTGTACTGTTTAATCCATGTGTTTAGCATAAGTTTATCCTTTAGGTCTTGAACTTGTAGCATTAGTGATAACTCTTTGTCTTACTAGCCTAATGCTCCTTGCCTATTAACTTTGTAATCCCAGAATGTTTAAAACTCCTTGCCTCTTATAAATACACCCTGCCCTAATGTGTTATGTGAAAACTTGCAGCATTCACTTGTCTTTTGAGTTCATGCACTTTCTGTGTCCTGTGTAAATGCATTTTTCCAAACCTTATTACTTTACTACTATTTTCATTGGTTGCTTTCCTATTCTAAACCTATAGTTCAAGGCCGTCCTAAAACTTCTCTATTAACCTCCCTAGTGTGAGCACTGCTCGAGGTCCACTTTGAGACCCTTGTGAACTCTGACACACTAGGGCCTAAGGTTCTTAGCCAGTTTCTTCTAGGTTCTTGGCCACTTTCTTCTTGACTGCTCAATTCTATCCCTCTCTATGCCTATTGAATAAGCAAACTAGCTTGTGTAAATGACTGTTTTCCTGGATCCTTTGATCATTTATGGATATTAGGTATGATCCAAGTTCTCGTGTGATTTTTGGGCTATGTTGAAATCTGTGTGGAGATAAAATTGAAGGCCTGGCTGGGCTGGGTACTCTCTGGGCCTGTCTTAGGCCCACTATAGTTATTTCTATCACTTTGTAATTTATTTCATTATTGGGCCTGTAATAATTCTATATTAATAATTGGGGTATTAGTAAAATTGGGAAAACGAGTCTATTCTAATGATTGCATGAAAGGGTAGAAATCCTGCCTATAGTATCTGAGTGTTTAATTTGTTCAACATGCTTTGCTTCTATGTGGTTTGTTAGATAACATGCCTATAGGATATAAATAATCTCACCTGTTCACATGTTCCACTCTCACGTTATTACCTGCCTACTGTACTGCAACACAATAATTATTTGTTCAAGTTGCTTCATGTTATATATCATGCCTATATGATTGCGTTGAGTCATTAATACCTGCTCTTTATAATATTCACACACACACACATATATATATATCATGCCTATAGGGATATAACTAGCTACTATCACTGTTATTCCCGTTAATTTGCTCGCCTAGAAAGCATGCCTATAGGAATAAAAGGATGAAAACCAATTTCAATTGCCAATTCTTAGAAATCCTGCCTATAGGACTCCCTATTGCTCGCCTAAAAGTGTGTTGACAAAAAAAAAATGCTGGCAATTTTGAACTACCAACTATCTCATGCTTTACTGTGCAAACAATTTGGAAAACATGCTTATAGGATTTGTAATAATCGCGATATGCAAAGCAACACTGCCTGTACGTTTAAAATTCAGAATCACCTATAAGCTATGACTATAGGATTTAAGACTTTACTAATTCTGAAATTGTGACCTGCCGAATATGCAAAACCTGTTTGCGTGCATTTGTTGCTTACATGTGGAGGCCAACTTGAGCCATTTAATGCCCTTATGTGCAGTCCGACATGTTTTAGAATGTCGCTTAGATTTATCATTTTTGAGTAGCCTAAGTTAAGTCTAGAACCACCCAAAATAGAGGTCCAAATGTCTCCTGGGCCATAGGCATGGGATAGATAGTGCACGCATAAGGAACGATTTAGAATCAACTAGTGCGCTTTAGGTAAAAACTTAAAGATAGTAATCGGGTAATAGGAGATGATAGTCTGTGCCCGCTGGATAATATGTGTAACACCCTATCTCGAGGGAGTTACAAAATATTATTTATGTTGCACGGGGTGATCCTTAGGCGAAAAAACTTAGGACCCCCTTCTTGTCTTTGAATATATTGTTTGTACTTACCCAAAGTCTTTTAATAATGAATTTTCCCAAACTTCTTGCTTTCTTTGTCTTTGTTTGTCTGACTAATTCACATAATTCGAGTTCATCCGGGACCCACATTTGTGGACCTCGAAGAATGCCTAACACCTTCTATTAGAGGTAATTTGAGCCCTTACCCGATCTTTGGTGATGCAAATTGGTTAAACCTGAGTCATTTGCAAATAGGTGCCCTAACGCACCTTAAAAATCTTTAGGTGGAGACTCTCTATTTTAACACCTTCTTAAAAGAGTTATCACATGTCGAAACACGATTTCGCGAGAAAAGGGGCACGACAATGGATACAAGTACTTTCTTACCATAGTTGATGATTATAGTAGGGGAACTTGGACCTATCTTTTGAGTTCCAAGAGCAATTCTTCTACAATGTTAAAGTATCTTTTAGCTATGGTCGAAAGACAATTTCATTCTAAGGTCAAAGCCATCATGTCTGACAATACCTTAGAGTTGGGAGGGAGCTCTACCATTTCTGATTTCTTTGCTTCACAGGGAATCATCCATCAGACCTCTTGCATTGCACCCCTCAAAAAAATGGCATTGTTGAGAGGAATCATAGAAATCTCTTGGAAACCTATAGGGCTTTATTATATCAATCCCAACTTCCTATCATTTACTAGGGAGAATGCTTACTTACTGCTACTTTTCTCATCAGTAGATTCCCATCTTCTGTCCTAAATGGAAAAACACCATATGAACTCATTTTTGGCAGACCTCCTAATTATAGTTTCCTTACATGCTTTGAGGGTCTTTTCTATGCTTCTACTTTATCTCACAATAAAGCTAAGTTTGAACCCAAAGCTATGCCTTGTGTGTTTCTAGGGTATCCACCAGGAAAGAAAGGTTATAAGCTTTTGAACTTACAATCTAAAAAGGTGTTTGTTTCCAGAGATGTTCTTTTTCATGAAACTTAATTCCTATTTTCTTCTCCCCTTCATCAAACCCCATCTTCCCTAAAGTTTCTTATATTACTACTATCCCCGATCCCTTCATTCCCTCTTCTCTTGAACCTCCCTCTCCTGTTTCCTCTCCTTCTTGTGATTCTACACTACTGTCTCCACTCCTACATATCCCTCTCATATCCCTGCTCTCAGAAGATGACAGAGGGAACATAATAGGCCTGCATATTTGAATGATTATGTTTGTAATTCCATTTATCTAACTCATTTGACTGCAACATGTTTCACTCATAACATCAGCCCCCTGTTTTCCCTTTGCAGCTCTCTCTGTTTCAAATTAATAGCTTCTGAACAATATCTCCACTATTAGTGAACCACTCAGCTTTTCTTAAGCTGCTATGGACCCTGGATGGCAGAAAGCCATGGCTTCTAAACTAGAAGCCTTGGAACAAAACCAAACTTGGGAGATTGTTGAATTACCACCCGGAAAGAAGGATTTAGCCAATAAATGTGTGTACAAGGTGAAACACAAATCAGATGGTACTCTTGAAAGGTTAAAGGCACGTTTGATAATTCGAGAGGACAATCAACGAGAAGGCATAGATTTCAATGAAACTTGCTCACCAGTTTTCAAGATGACCACAATTAGGTGTATACTTGCTGTGGCACTGAAAAAAGGATGGTTTATTTCACAATTAGATATCAATAATGCTTTTCTACATGGTAAGTTACAAGAAGAAGTGTAACGACCCGGTCGGTCATTTTGAGAGTTAGCGCCCCAATCCCCTAGCTGCTTCTCCATGTCCATTTATGTTATTGAAACTTATCGGAGTATTGAGTGGTAAAATTCGGAGTGAGTTTGGACACATAGTCCTTAATGTAGATTTTAGCCTTTGAAATCAGGCCATAGCTAGAGCTGTGTGAAAACGGATCTGGAATGGAATTCCGTCGACTTACGTAGCTCCACTGGGTGAATCCGGGGTTATGAGCGTGTTCAGAATGTGTTTTCGTCATCGGTTGTAGATTTAGGCTTGAATTGGCGAAAGTTAGAATTTCGGCGATTTTGGCCGATAGGTGAAATGTTGAAATCAGACTCAGAATGGAATTCCAAAAGTGACAGAAGGTCCGTAATGTCATTTATCACCCGTGTGCAAACTTTTTGAGGTCATTCGGATGAGTTGTAACGCGTTTCGGCATCGGATGTGAATTTTGGAAATTTCATAAGTTCTTAGGCTTGAATCCATGCATAATTGATGATTTTGATGTTATGATATGTGTTTTGAAGGCTCAACTAAGTTTGAATGAAGTATTAGGACTGGTTGGTAAGTTTGATTGAAGTCCCGGGGGGTCTCAGGGGTGTTTCATAGGCTCAACGGGTGATTTTGGAACTTGGAACACAGCTGAACCATTGCTGCTTCTGGTGTTCCGCACCTGCGGATGGGGTACCGCAGGTGCGGACCCATCCGCAGGTGCGGACACGCAGGTGCGAAGTTGGGGCTCACAGATGCGGAATTTAGGCAGGGGCTGCCAGTGGTCGCTGGTGCGGTCTGTTTTCCGCAGATGCGGAACCGCAGATGCGACCAAGTGACCGCAGGTGCGACCCCAGCCCTATTAAGTGACTTTTCGCACATGTGATGGATTTTTCGCAGGTGCAGTACCGCAGGTGTGGTCCAATAGTCGCAGGTGCGGTATCCCTGGGCTATTTATACGAAATTCTAAGGGTTTGAAATTCATAACCCCAAAAATGATTTAGAGCTCGAGTTTTGGCGATTTTCAGTGGGTTTCGAAGAGGAGATTCATAGGTAACCTTTCCTAACCTTAATTCACTTGTATGCCATTAATCTCTATCAATTTCCTCAATATAATGAATGAATTTGGATGAAAAACCATGAAATTTGGATGAAACTTCCCCAAGTAGAAATCTGAGGATTTAGGGAGATTTAGACGTCGGATTTTGATGATTCTTGTTCGAGTGAGTTCGTGAGTGAATGGGTGTTCGGAATTCGTAATTTTTATCCGTTTCTGAGACGTGGGCCCGTGGGACTTTTTGGGCGAATTTCCTAATTTCGCGTATTAGTTTCGAACTTATTAGTTATTTTGTTTCCTTGAAATGATATTTACTCTATGCAATCGAATTGACTAGATTTGGGCCACCCGGAGTTGGATACTCATGGCAAGAGTGTGGTATTGAGGTTATTAGCGCAGTCAAGGTAATTGGCTTGCCTAACTCTGTGTTGGGGACTTCCCCTTAGGCATTTTATACTGATTTTATTACGTGGACACCGTGTACGTGAGATGACGAGTACATACACGGGTCATTGTTGCTAAAATTCCACTTTTCCTTCCATCGCATCACTCATTTTCATTCCTATATTACTGTTTCCTGTCTTAACTGAGTAGTTAGTTTAAGAATAAGCATGCCTACTTGTCCTTACTTGATTTCCTTTTATTTGCTACTAGTTGCACCATGCTTAGGTAGTTTTACCTTATTCTTGCCTGTTATTTTTCCTGAACTATTTAATTAAGCCGTATCCGACATACTTCTGCATTGCATATTTAAATTGGGACTACGGACCAAGATCTGGGAGCTTTCTCCCTGTACTGCATTGTATATTTAAATTGGGACTACAGACCGAGATCCGGGAGCTTTCCCCCTGTACTGCATTGCATATTTAAATTGGGACTACGGACCAAGATCTGGGAGCTTTCTCCCTGTACTGCATTGTATATTTAAATTGGGACTACAGACCGAGATCCGGGAGCTTTCCCCCTGTACTGCATTGCATATTTAAATTGGGAATACGGACGGAGATCTGGGAGCTTTACCCCCTGTACTGCATAGAATATTTAATTTGGGACTACGGACTGAGAACTGGGAGCTTTCCCCTTGTACTGCATTGCATAATTACTGTTGAGATATATGTTGTGCTGAGCCGAGGGCTCTCTTTCTATTATTAATTCTTCCAGTTTCCATTAATCCTGTTTATCGTTGCTTATCTATATTTCACTGCATAAATTTATAACTGACTTCTTTTAAAACTCAGTAGAGCCTCAACCTGACCTCGTCACTACTTGACTGGGGTTAGGCTTGGCACTTACTGAGTACCGAATGTGGAGTACTCACGCCCTTTCCTACACATGTTATTCCCATGTGTAGATCCAAGTACCAGAACACAACATTGTGGCTAGGAGTACCCTACTAGCTGTTCAGGAGACCACGAGGTAATTCTGACGCATCCGCAGAATCTCATGAGTCCCCTTCCACTCCAGTATAGATATAGGAGATATATAGATACATTTTCCTTATTCCTTTGTATAGAGCTACAGTAGTTCAGAGTTTGTGACTTTGTGACGTTCTTGGTTTTGGGAAAGTAAGAACTGTAAATGCCGAGCGGAAAAAATTTATAATATTGCTTCTTCTTTACTATTTCTATTATTGTTTTGTCTTATTTCCACAAATTTTAGGCTTACCTAGTTGTAGAGACTAGGTACCGTCACGAGACCGTTCAGAGGGTAATTCGGGTCGTGACAAGTTGGTATCAGAGCGTCTAGGTTCATAGGAGTCACAAGCTGGTTTATTAGAGTCTCGCGGATCGATGCGGAGACGTCCGTATCTATCTTCGAGAGGTTATGTAACTGTTAAGAACAATCAGATTCTTTGGAATTCCTTATCGTGTTAGTTACTGTCATCAAATTCTTAAACTCTATTCTATTCTTGCTTACAGATGGTTCGTACCCGTACCGGAAGTACTGATGACCAGGCACCCGAGCCCCCAGGCAGAGCCACCAGAGGCAGGGGCCGGGGAAAAGGACGAGCACGCGGTGCAGCCCGAGCACCAACTAGAGTAGAGGCAAAGGATCCCCCAGCAGCCACAGTTAGAGGGGCACAGGAGGTCCCTACTATTACTCCAGCCCTCCATGAGACATTGGCTCAGTTCTTGAGTGCCTTCAGTACTCTGTCTCAGGCAAGACTACTTCCTATAGCTCCAGCTACATCCCATGCCGGGGGAGGGACACAGACTCCCGCAGCCCATACTCCTGAGCAGAGGGTTCATATTGGGAAAGTTCCAGAGTACATTCCTATGCCCCCAGCAGCTCCAGCTCAGCATGAGGCTAGGGTAGCTGTACCTGAGGCACAACAACTCCGACTTGAGAGGTACAAGAAGTACCACCCACCTGAGTTCAGCGGATTAGCTTCAGATGACGCTCTGGGTTTTCTTGAGGAGTGTCATCGCATTCTCCGCACATTGGGTATCATGGAGATGAGTGAGGTTTCTTTCACTGCTTTCCAGCTGAGGGGAGCATCTTATCAGTGGTGGCGTGCTTTTGAGCTGAGTAGTCCGGATGAGGCAGCCTCACTTACTTAGGCTCAGTTCTCCGAGATGTTTTTACTTGAGTTTGTCCCTTAGAGCCTCAGGGATGCTTGGCATGCGGAGTTTGAGCAGCTACGCCGGGGTACCATGACTGTGTCAGAGTATGCAGTCTGTTACAACGATTTGGCTCGTCATGTATCAGCTTTGATTGTCACGGTCGGAGATAGGGTTCGACACTTTATTGAGGGACTCCACTCCAGTATTCAGACGAGCATGGCCAGAGAGCTGCAGAAAGATATCACTTACCAGCAGGCCGTGAGTATTGCCCAGAGGATTGAGAGTATGTTAGCGCGGAACAGGGAGGAGAGAGAGGTCTCGAGAGACTGGTCATTTTTTGGGAGTTCGTGCACCAGCTGCACGCTATGGTAGGGATTTGTTGAGTCTCCCCATTCATTCAGCCTTTCCAGCAGCCAGTGGTATTCCAGCTTCTCCTAGACCTCAAGAGCCTTATTATGCTCCACCAATATCTTATGTGCCTCCTGCTCGAGGTGCTATCACTGGCCAGTCCAACAGGCCAGTTCAGAGTCAGCAACAACCACCACATCCTCCGAGGGGTTATTTTGGATGTGGTGACCCTCGTCATGTGATCAGAGATTGCCCCATAGCTAGGAGGGGTGCACCACCTCAGACTTATTAGGTTCCACGTCTTCCACTGGGTCCTCCAACTATTCTTCCAGCCCCAGCTGCTACCCCACCTTCTCAGACAGCTCGAGGTGGAGGTCGGGGAGGTCAAGGTCGCCCTAGAGGGGAAGGCCAGGCTAGATATTATGCTCTCCCAGCCCGCTCAGAGGACGTTGCTTCATATTCGGTCATCACAGGTATTGTCCCTGTTTGTCATAGGGATGCATCCGTGTTATTTGGTCCAGGTTCTACGTACTCATATGTGTCTTCTTACTTTGCTTCACATTTGGGGATATCTCGGGATTCTTTGAGTTCCCCCGTATATGTTTCTACTCATGTGGGAGATTCTCTTGTTGTGGCCCGCGTATATCGGTCGTGCTTGATTGTTATTAGTGGTTTTGAGACCAGGGCTGACTTACTATTACTCAGCATAGTAGATTTCGATGTTATTTTGGATATGGACTGGCTGTCTCCCTACTATGCTATTCTTGATTGTCACGCCAAGAACGTGACGCTGGCTATGACAGGATTACCGAGGTTAGAGTGTAGAGGTTCTGTAACGACCCGACCGATCATTCCGTGAGATTTACCCCGTTTCCCCCATTTCTACATTTGTCATATATTGCTAGCATGTTTTTGTTGTGTTGGGTCAGTTGGTTTGGGTTCGGAATGGTTGTTTAACCAAATAATTAGACCCTTTGACTAAAGCTTATTTTTAAGATGAATACGGGTTACTAATAATCAAGATAATGGGAAAAATGAATAATAGACAATATTACAAAAATAAAAGATTGAAGTTGATTGTATTCGAGAATCAGATGCCTTTACAAGCTGTATTCCCCTCCCTTATATAAGAGATTCTTATAACGTACGACTCCTGCTATGGTTACTCAATAATGACCAATTATGACATTAATGAGGCGTTACAAAGGATAACGGTAATAGGGGTTCGGTTACATAACACTGGAGTAATCAATTGTGGGTCCTTGAATCTGCTCGTAGCTTTGTCTAGATTCATTTTGACTGTGCCTCTCTCCCGTTTTGATCAAGTTGAATTTCTTGTAGCTGATAAGTTTGTGGGTTTACTGAACCATGCCTCTTTGTACCGTACCTCTTCAAAGAGTTACGTCCAGCTGTCGTGTTTTCCTGTGTCCACATGGATGGATGAGTTGTCAAAAGCTGGCTTACGTGTGAAACTCTTTTTTACCAATACAGATAGTCCCCCCACTTACCATATATTTAACGATTAATATTTGGTAATTGGATATTCATTTATGGCGGGAATATTTTGCCGCTGCTTTTCCTTGAATCATTGTATCCTTCTCTGCACCGTAGGCGTCGTTTTTCACTTCCATTTAATGCTCATACCACGTGTCCTTTTTGGATTGGTTCTGCATTTACTCAACACCTTTTAGGGCTTTTTGCGGCTGTGCTAGTCTCGAAGTGACATCTTCAATCGATGACTTTTCATCATTATTTTCCTTTTTCATCATGTTTGACGGTTGTCTTCAAGTATAAATACATGTTTTCCTTTCTTTGCTTCCACGAAGCACTTCTCTAATTTTGTTTTCTGTAAAGAACTTTTTCCTTTGCCTTTGTAAACATGTCTTCTTCAAATCAACCTCAAAGAGTAATAGACATTGAAAGCTTAGTGCCATCTTCTACTCCGACTAGGAGTCGGAGGGGTGGTAGAGTTAGAAGTCTAGGATCCACTCCTTCGAGGGGCTCTTCTTCTTCTCAGATAGTACCTCCCCCTTCCACTAGATCTCCAGTTTCCCCAAGATTTAGGGTTTCTCGATCTTTGTCTAGGGGTAGAGGCGAACGCCTTTGTGAACCTGGAGTCGATGAAATTGTCCCTGCTGAGTTTGTTTTTGCTAGGGATCGTCAAGTTCTTGTAGATCAATCTTCTTCTCTTGATAGTGTAGAAAGATATCCAACCCTTATAACTGAGGGTCAGATTTCCCTTGTTCGAAGGGAGTGCTTCTGAAAATCTGACTTTCCTATCTATATTCTGAATAGTAATCAAAGAATAACGTCTTACAAGACGGGTATTCTTTTGCTTATATGTATCCTTTCACTTTAGGGTTTAGACCCCCCATTTACCCAGTTATAATCGAGTTTTTCCATTTTTTCAATATCTGCTTAGGACAGGTCGTCCCGCTTGTGTGGCGAGTTGTCGCATGCCTTAGGAGTTTGGCTTCTTTAGCCTTGGTTCCTTTTACCTTCAACAATCTTAGTCACCTCTACTCTCCTACCTTATTTCTTGAAGGAGTTTTTACTCTGACTGCTAGAAGCAAAAGAGTGTTAGTAACCCCTGGAGACAATAAGGATAGTGGTTGGTACCTCCGGTATGTTGCTGTACCCACTGCTGGTTTAGTGGGTGAAGAAAATCTTCCCTTCCCTAAGAAGTGGAATCGTGCATGTGAGTATGCTTTAGCTCACATTTACTTTTTCTTGTTTTTACTTCAGATGTTTTATTTAACATCGTGTCTGTTTATTTTTCTTCTTTCAGCAATCATGAAAACTGTTGAGAATGTCTCCGGTATTCGTGATTGGGTAGAAAAACTGTTATCTGTTGCTCCTTCAGAAGAAAGATCTTGGAAGTACCTCGCTGGGAGGTATGGTTGGAAAGTAAAGACCCACGGTAAGTGAAGTTTTTGTTCTTGCTTCTTTCCTTACTCGGGTCTTTTTCCTTTTGTTGTTTAAATTTTTCTCTTTTTAATAGGATTCTCTGCTCGTGGGGTGTCTGCTTCCTCTATCCCGAAAATGTCCTTGGCTCAAGCCTAGGAAATCATTTTTGGTTCATCTTCCTCGAAGTGAATCTCGCTCTGTAGCAGAAGAGAAAGAGGGTGCTTTAGTGCATAGGCCACGGAGAAGGCGAATGATTTTAGATGATGAGCCTACTGTCTCAACCTTGCCTCCTATGTTTGTGATTGAGCCCCCTGTCTTTGATGATGTTCCACATTCCCCTATTCATGGTGGTATTGATCTTGCTGCTGACGACGTCCCTTTGGCTGCTGTCTTTCCCGCTTCTTTGAGAGAAACTGTTTCGTCTATTCCTTTGGCTATCTCAACTTTTGCTGCTGCTTTGCCTGTAACTTCTTCAACTCTTCAACTTTCTGTACGTGCTCCTTTGCCCGTGGCTTCTCCAGCGCCTCAACCTTCCGTGCCTGTTGTTGTTC
>ML372614.1:10000-27461 GCA_005239525.1 Nicotiana knightiana | reverse complement strand
GCGATCGCATAGTAGGAAGTAGGGGCACTGGTCAATTTAATACTATGCGATCGCAAGCAAGCATACGCGATCGCACTGTAGGGAATTTTATACTTTTGCGATCGCGGACCTGATTGTGCGAACGCATTGAATAAAAAGTTGGGCAGGTCAAATGACATTATGCGATCACGACTACTACTATGCGATCGCATAGAAGGAAACCAGAAGGTAGCATCGGCAGTGGAAAATAAGGAAAATCGATCTGAAACCTATCTGATACACACGACCCCGTGTAACGACAAACACAAGTCATATAACCTAACACAAAATCGCTCGAGGTTTCAAAACACATAAAATAATACTAAAACGACGAATCAAACCAAAAATTAATGAAATTCCTCAAAACTTCTTTAAACATCAAATTTTGCATTTTTGACCCGAATCACGTCAAACCAAGTCCGTTTATTACCAAACTTCACAGATAACACATATAAATCATATCAAACTTGTACCAGGCTCCGGAACCAAGATACGAGCCCGATACTAGAGGTTTCACATCAAATTTCATTTTCAAAAACCTTTATATTTTTCAGAAAATAATTTTCTTTAAAAACTCATTTCTCGGACTTAGGACCTCGGAATTCGATTCCGGGCTTACGCCAGAGTTCCATATTTTCCTACGGACCCTCCGGGACCATCAAATCACGGGTCCGGGTTCGTTTACCAAAAACGTTGACCGAAGTCAACTTTATTTAAATTTCAAATATAAAATTATCATTTTTATCGGTTTTTTTTCACATAAAGGCTTCTCGGCTACACGCCTAGGCTGCGCATGCAATTTGAGGTGAGTTAGAAGGAGGTTTTCACGACCTCGGAACATAGAATTAGCTAGAAACATACGGGATGACCTTTTGGGTCATCACATCCTCCCCTTCTTAAACAAATGTTCGTCCTCGAACGTGCCAAGATTCACCTTAAACTCATCCAATCACTGATGGTACACTTCTAGCACATACCCGCGGGTGATCCCACGTCACCCAAACCCTAATAAGACCGATGATACAATCACAACCGCAATATAGCCTTCACATCACTAGCGATAAGCCTCATACCTCTATTTCTCACCCTCTACTCATTTACAAAAAACCCGATTCTAAATCCATATCCGACATTAGCCTCAATCAGCTCCATCGACTCATGACTACACCCACAAGGCACGCCCACACAACATAGCACATGACACATAGGCTCAAATAACACGTTTGATCACAATGGCTGCTCGAAATCAACTTAAGATTGGCAATTAGCCTCACATCATAAAGAACTCTGTTCCAAACCCCATAATACTGATAATGATGCAAAACACGAAGACTTCTTTATTAAACATCCGAGTCACCAGCCATACTGACACCACCGGGAACACATCCCGTAAACTAAACTAAATAAATAGATAACGAAATGATTGAATATGAAAATAGAAACATATAAAGGAACTATCAAACAAGCCCATAGGCACAACTCTTTATCAATACCGACTTATCAAAAGCAATATAACAAGGAAGAAGCAAAGCATATGAACAAATAAGAAGGATACCATCCTGATAAAATTCCCACTGCGGTACTCAGCCCGGTCTNGCCCTCAACTCTGAATCACATACCGAAAATATATCATACCAATTCACATTCCTCCACTAATTCATCTCAACTGATACAATCATAACGCTAGCTGATCTCACATCTCGATGGAATACCAAATCACAACTCGTAAACAAAATACTCAGGAAAATCACATAAAGCTTACCACGAAGAACAAAAAGGACTCACTTCCAGTTTCACCACTATCAAGAATGAAATAAACAATGATAGACACGGGCTACTACTCATAGAATCTCCCAACATGAGCAAACACAAAATGGAGTGCAAAACATGGAACTCACTCATAAATGAAACAACAAATAAGGGAACTCGTCCCGACCAATAGAACTATAATGAAATACAATTGGTGCCCCTCTGTAACACATCAAAACATACATGTGTGATAATATATGGCACATCGGCCTCCGGCCTACTATATGCAACACATCAACGGGTCAGACCTCCCCCTCTTAGGCGCCCTCTACTCACTTGAATACTCTGGTACCACACACCAACCTGAATCATGGGACAATCTCTCACCCTGTGGCTAATATCTCCACACCGAAAACAATCTCGCTGCCGTCAAGGCTATGGAAAAACTTACAATATGAACCCTCTGATACCCATGAGTACCTGAAATCCCATGCGAAGCTGATAATGCAAACTGAATTGGTTGACCCATAAAACTTCTACCGTGTCGTACCTTGCCTCCATAATACGGACCAGTAGATTCCTCCGATCTACAAGGCCTCATTGCCTTCCTGAACTCTCTCCCTGATCTCTTCTGACCTCTCGCTCCCGATCCCACATGCTCTCTAATCGGCGAGCGATCCCCACTACCTGCTGAAACAAGGCATCCTACTCTAACTCTCGAGTCCTGCTGAATCGAATATCATGCCTGAATCTCCCAAATGACTCTACGGACTCATCTCCTAACTGAAGCAACCAAGCGAAGTGCATGTCTGGCCAACTCACTGAATCTAACGGCATGCTCCAATAGTGACATAGCGCCCTGACGCAACTGCCCAAACTCCGCGCGCCGTACATCTTGAAGGAACTGAGGTGCAACCTCCCTCAAAACATCTCTGAAAACTAAACCCATGTTAGTGAAGCTAACTCGGCCAGGTTACCCCCAACTCATATGCCGCCACAACTGATCAAACCACTACTCTGAACCTAAGACATGACAAAAGCAATCCCGCTAGTCTCCACAATACCCGAAGTACGAAGAATATAGTGACACTCCTCCAGGAAACCCTGGGCACCATCTTCCACCAATCTATTGAAAGATAGAAGGGTGGTACTTCCAATACCCCTCGATTCCAAGGTATTCTTCCTCCGATGCTGGTACCCTGACCATGGCTAAACTGAAACCAGATGTCGTGCTTTCATGACAACGGGTACCTGACTAATGTGATCTCGCTGCTCTGGAGTGTAGACGGTGCGAGTCTGAACCCCTCCCCTGATCTGTGAAGCAACTGGTGCACTAGAATCAACCCTGTCTGAGTCAATGTACCACTTATACTCAAAACTGCACTCAGGTCTCCTGAAGTCCGGGGTAGCAACAGGCACCCCCAGTACTTGTCCCCCAACTAGAACTACTGGCGACTCCTCAACGGCTGCTCTGGTAGGCATCTTAACTGCGGCACGTGCTCCTCGTTGGCCCCTGTATCTGACCCTTGTGTCACTTGCTTCGGGGTAACATCATTAGGAACCGCCGTTCGGGTCCTCACCATCGGTGAGAGAATGGAATGATAATTTCAAACTTCAAGATCAATAAACTCACACGATAGGAATGAAGGAAGTGAAATTGTCCTAATAGTTTCGTAGCCTCTCGAAGATAAGTACAGACGTCTCCGTACCGATCCGTAAGACTCTACTAAACTCGTTTATGACTCGTAGCACCAATGAACCTATAGCTATGATACCAACTTGTCATGACCCTATTTTCCTCCGTTGGGTATCGTGATGGCACCTAGTCTTAGGGACTAGGTAAGCCTAGCAGTTACTGAATGACAACAATAAATAAAGGAAAAGTAACAATCTTGATGTAGAATCTCAACAGAATGCACAAACTTTCCCAAAACCGGTAGTACAAGTCATAAGCTCTACGAATCTTCTACAACTTCTAAGTACAACTGTTTGGAAATAAATACAACAGTGTATGAATAAATGCGAAGAAGGTGACTCCGACGCCTGCGAACGTAGCAGCAGGTTACCTTGAGTCTCCTCGGCAATAATCCACACAGCTACTATAATATATACCTGGATCTGCACACAAAAGTGTGTAGAAGTGTAGTATGAGCACACCACAACGGTGCCTAGTAAGTATCAAGACTAACCTCGGTGGAGTAGTGACGAGGACTAGTCAAGACACCACTGGCCTACACAATCAATAACATGAATATAGAAATTACCGAACGTTACATCTATCTAAGACTTCACGGAATAATTTACAACAATGACAATATAAAGCAGAAGGAAATTACATAAATCAATCACGAAACAGTACAAAAATACACAGAAAGATGGACAACAAAACAAGCCGAATCGAAAGGAAACACAACACAATAAATAACACCAGTAACTCAACTCCACGTCGGTTTGTTCATATCTGGCCTCAGCCATTAAAATCCATAAACTAGTGGAAAATCCTTTAAACAACAGTTCATATGAAAAACTTTTGCAAATAAAATCATTTTGGGTATGGAAGAGTTTCCTTTGAAAACATACTTTCTCCAAAAGTAGATATAAGTATATTTAATAGAGAGAATTATGTAAAACATAGTTTCTTTCAAAATACGAAACTTCCCAAAGATGATTTCCCAATAACGACTTCCAAATATCTTATTAGGCAAGTCTAGTGCTTTTCAAATATACCTTCGATGTAAAAGGCATTCAAATATAATCATTTCGAAACCATTGTTTTTCAATAATACTTTTCAATAAGATCCCTTGATAAAAATCCCCTCAAGATTTATCCACCGGAACTCAGTCCGTAACTCAGAAATTGCCATGCAGTACAGGAGGAGTACCAAGTCTTGCCAATAAATGCACCAAGAGATCAATAGGAATATCCAAATTTAGAACAACGGATTAGAATGCAAAGACAAGTGCACGACATCACTCTTGGTGCTTTTACTCTCATCCTCACCAAAACAAGTGCACAACATCACCCTTCGTGCTTTACTCTCATCCTCACCAAAACAAGTGCACAACATCACCCTTCGTGCTTTACTCTCATCCTCACCAAAACAAGTGCACGGCATCACCCTTCGAGATTTTACTCTCGTCCTCACAATAAACAAATAAAACAACACGACATTATTCTTCGTGCTTAAATAAAATAAACATGGTACGACATTATCCTTCGTTCTTAAATAAATAAACATGGCACGACATTATCCTTCGTGCTTAAATAAAATAAACATGGCATGTCATCACCCTTTATGATTTACACTCCTCCTTACAATGCAACAAATAAATACACGGCATCGCCCATCGTGCTTTACACTCTTCCTCACAATGCAACAAATAAATACGCGGCATCACCCTTCGTGCTTTACACTCTTCCTCACACTAACAATATCAAGAATAACAATTTGGCAAGGAACATCAACAATATGAACCATAAATCACAACATCCCAGCAAGGGAGTCAACAATACAAACAATATCATTAACGACATAAACAGTAATAGAAACCATAACATCCCGGAAAGGGAGTCAACAAGGCAAACAACATCATCAACAATGGAATAATAAGAGAAACCACACGATCCCGGCAAGGGAAACAGCTATAACCAATCTAACCTAAACAGTTAACTTCACGGAATAAACTCAACTTCAACAAAGGCCCAGTAATAGGCAACATCAAGGAAATACCAATAACATAAAGGTCTAACAATTAGACCTAAGTAGAACTTAAGGGAATAGTCATATAAATCACAATGTAAGACTCACGGTCATGCTTGACTTCAACAAATAGATATTCTAACTACGACTAGTCAACTATAAGGCTAGATGACACTAATTATAGTCAAGTAGGCAAGCTAGGAAGAAAATATAGCATGATGATAAGAGAAGTAGAATATTCAATTGAGTCAAGTAGAGTCAAATAGCCAACGAAAGAATCCAAAAAAAACAAGTAATTCTAATTTAAACAGGAAGGGATGAAATTAACAACCAAGGATTCAAATGTAACAATTACAAATCATACATAAGTAATATAAGAATCTACGAATCCTAAAAGGGCAATCTAATTACAAATAAGTACGAGTACACACTCGTCACCTCGCATACTCGGACTACAATCAAGAAGGAAGAATCAATCCTAAGGGGTAGTCCCCCCACACAAGGTTAGGAAAGATACTTACCTCAAAGACGACAACCCGGTACTCAAAAATAGACTACTCAGGCGGGAAGGCTTCCGAACGGCTTAAAATCAATTAAAACAACTTCAAAATACATATAAAACGTATAAGGAACTATTCCGAATAATAAAGTTTCAATCTTTACAAAATTATAAGAAAATCGACCTAAAAATCGACCCCCGGGCCCGCATCTCGAAACCTGACAAATTTTACAAATTCCGATTATCCATTCCGATACGAGTTCACCCATACTAAATTTATCCAATTCTGATAACATTTGATCTTTCAAATCATAAATTTACATCTTAGAAGTTTTATTTCAAAACCTACAATTCCCTCAACCCAAAACACAAATTAAATGATAAAAACAAGAACTAATTCGTGACATATAATTAATTCTAGTGGATGAACACTTACCCATTCGATTGGTGTGAAAAACTCTTCAAATATTGCAAAGAACCGAGCTTTAGAAGTCAAAATATGATAATAGTGGCCTAACCCTCGATTTTGGAATATAATATGTCTGCCCAGATTTTAAGGCATCGCGATCGTGGATTAAGAGATGTGATCGCATAGAGGAAATAATGTTGCTGGCCAGAAAGGTTCTATGCGATCGCGAATAGGTAGATGGGATCGCATAGTAGGAAGTAGGGACACTGGTCAATTTAATACTATGCGATCGCAAGCAAGCATACACGATCTCAATGTAGGGAATTTTATACTTTTGCGATCACGGACCTGATTGTGCAAACGCATTGAATAAAAAGCTGGATAGGTCAAATGGCACTATGCGATCACGACTACTACCATGCGACCGCATAGAAGGAAACCAGAAGGCAACATCAGCAGTGGAAAAATGAGAAAAATTGATCTGAAACCTATCTGAAACACACGAGGCCCTCCGGGACCCCGTCTAACCACACACAAAAGTCATATAACCTAACACGGAACTGCTCGAGGTTTCAAAACACATAAAATAACACTAAAACGACAAATACAACCAAAAATCAGTGAAATTTCTCAAAACTTCTTTAAACATCAAATTTTGCATTTTTGACCCGAATCACGTCAAACCAAGTCTGTTTATTACCAAACTTCACAGATAACACATATAAATCATATCGAACCTGTACCAGGCTCCGGAATTAAGATACGAGCCCGATACCACAGGTTTCACATCAAATTTTATTTTCAAAAACCTTTATATTTTTCAGAAAATAATTTTCTTTAAAAATTCATTTCTCGGACTTGGGACCTCGGAATTTGATTCCGGGCATACGCCCAAGTTTTATATATTCCTACGGGCCCTCCCGGACCGTCAAATCACGGGTCCGGGTCCGTTTACCAAAAACGTTGACGGAAATTAACTTTATTCAAATTTCTAATACAAAATTATCATTTTTATCATTTTTTCACATAGAGGCTTCCCGGCTATACGCCCGGGCTGCGCACGCAAATTGAGGTGACATAGAAGGAGGTTTCACGACCTCGGAACATAGAATTAGCTAGAATTATATGGGATGACCTTTTGGGTCATCACATTTATGAACCAAACTTAGATTTCCCCAAAATCCCACCTTCAAGCCGTGATGGCGCCTAACGTTGCACCTGCTAGGCAAGCCGACGTGTTGACTGAATTGATTTATTAACAAGTGAAAGTAATAAACACTGACTAGATAATTGAGATAAAATGCGCAAGCTTAACAAAATCTAAATAACAATAGCCAACAACGAAGAAATCCCTTAACATACAAAACCCAGAAATGGAGTCACAACCTCACGAATAAGCCTAAGATTTAGCTAAAGACAACAGTTGAAATAAAATGATATATCTGTCTGGAAACACATAGATGACAGAATGAAAGATAGACAGTGACGCCGAGATCCACGAACGCCTGTGGACCTACCTCGGTGTCGTCTGAAATGGACTGAAGGATACACCCTCTAACGATGTCCATTGGGCCCGGCTGCGTAATCTGCACAACATAAAGAAGTGCAGGTGTAGCATTAGTACAACCAACCCCATGTACTGAGTATGTGCCGAGCCTAACCTCTTCGAAATAGTGACGAGGCTAGGACACGACAAAAAATATTACCTGTGCAGTTCAATAATATAGCAGGAAATAAACAAGAAATACAGCTACAGGGAAAAACATGTTGGGGATAAAAGGGGCAACAATTACTAAAACAGTAGAATCAAGTACTAACTGGAATGTAGAAGTAAAACAGGAAGTAACAACTCGAAACAAGTAAAATAGAAAGTGGAAGGCACGGCATGACCCCTCGTGCATAGCCTCACAATCACTCGGCACAGAATGTCCCCTCGTGCATAAATAATAAAGTCACTCGGCACGGAATGTCCCCTCGTGCATAAATAATAATCACTCGGCATGGAATGTCCCCTCATGCATAATGAATATTAAAGCAACAATTGATATGAAAGTTTAACAATACGACATTTCAAATGTACAGAAATAATCAAAAAAATTCTATTGTCCCGGCAAGGGACTCAGCTATAACCAATCTCACTCAGAAGTATAATGTCAACAGTAAAACCCTCGACCGAACATATAATAAATAACTTTCTACGTCATGAAATAACCTCGAGGTACCACTTCCAAGGTTCCCAATAATTCACAGCACAGAGAATATAAAAGAACATTAAATAACTCATCAAAATTCGACTCACGGGCATGCTTGACCACAACATATAGGTACCCGTCATCTCACCTATACTGGACATGAAATACACATAGAAAATAAGACTCTATACCTTATTCCCTCAAGCTAAGGTAGGACAATCACTTACCTCGGCTCCAAAAATGCAAGTCAAGCCTCTAGCACTGCTTTCCCTCTCGAATCCAACTCCGAAACGATAGTTTCTAGACATAAACGACTCAATAATATTAAAAATGACTCAATAATTCAATTCCAAAGTCTAATTATACATTTCCCGTTATTCTTCCAAAAATACCAAAATTCGACCCCGGGCTTGCTTGGTCCAAACCCGAGGTTCGGACCAAAAACCGATCACCCATTCCCCCACGAGCCCGAATACACAATTTGTTTTGAAATCCGACCCCTAAACGAGGTTGAATTCCCAAAAATTCCTAAAGCCCTAACTCTACCCAAAACCCCCAATTTCTACCTTTGATTTCATGTTTTTAGACCTAGAATCTAGTGATTGATGAAGGAAAATGGAAGATATTAGAGTTAGGATTACTTAACCAAGTGGTTATGGAGGAAGAACCACTTGGAAATCGTCTATGGGGTTTGGAGAAGAAGAAGATGGTGAAAAATATGAAAATCCCGTAATCGGTATTCTGTTTTTTGAGCAATTAAGTAACTGGGCGGATTTACCCTACGCGATCGTAATAGAAGGGCTGCGATCGCAGAGCTTCATGGATCCCCTGCTACGCGACCGTAGAGAAGAAGGTCAGATCGCAGAAGAGATCGGCCATTGACTTACGCGATCGCGTTCCAGGACAAGCGTTCGCACTGGTCATTTTGCTACCCAGACCCCAGCCCCACAGAAAACATACGCGTTCGCGGACATAGGGGTGCGTTCGCGTAGAGCTAAAACCCTAAGGCCCCGCATTCGCACCCAGCTCTTTTCGATCGCGCAGAGCAAATTGTCCCCCTTCCCAAATTGAACATCGCGATCGAAGAGAGGAAAAGGCTGGACACCAGATACAACAGCAAAACCAGAAATTTCCTTAGTTTAGCACCCTCACACCAACCTAAAACTCACCTGAGCCCCCGGAGCTCAAAACCAAATATACACACGACTTCAAAATCATCCTACGGACTTATTCAAGTAATAAAACCACCGAAATAACATCAAAAACAATGAATTAAACTCCAAAATCTATAGAATTTTCTCAAACTTCATAAACTTCTAAATTTTCCAATTTTGATCTGAAACACGTCAAACCAAGTCCGTTTCTTACCAAATTTTACAGATAACTCACATAACACATATTGAACCTGTTCCGGGCTCAGGAACCATGATACGGGCCCGGTAACATAGATTTCACATCAAAGTTCATTTTCAAAAGTCTTTATTATTTTCAGAAAACAATTTTCTTTAAAAATTCATTTCTCGGACTTGGGAACTCGGAATTCAATTCCGGGCATATGCCCAGGTCCCATATTTTCCTACGGACCCTCATATCACGGGTCCGGGTCCGTTTACCAAAAATTTTGACCAAAGTCAACTTTATTCAATTAATTATCATAAATTCAATTGTTTAACACATTTCCACATAAAGGCTTCCCGGCTACGCGCCCGGGATGCGCACGTACATCGAGGTGATTAACAGAGGCTTTCGGGGCCTCAGAACACAGTTTTAGCTAAATTTACACAGGATGACTTTTTGGATCATCACAATCTCCACCTCTAAAACAACCGTTCGTCCTCGAACGGACGTAGAAAGGTACCTGAATCGGGGTAAAGGTTGGGATATCAGCTCCGCATATCGGGCTCGTACTCCCAAGTAGCTGCCTCAACAGGCTGACCTCTCCACTGAACACGAACCGAAATATAACTCTTCGATCTCAACCGCCGCACCTGCCGATCTAATATGACTACAGGCTCATCCTCATAAGACAAATCCTTGTCCAACTGGACACCACTGAAGTCAAGCACATGAGATGGATCCGCAATATACCTCCGGAGCATAGATACATGAAAAACCGGATGCACGACTGACAAACTAGGTGGCAAGGCAAGTCTGTAGGCCACCTCTCCTACCTTATCCAGAATCTCAAATGGACCAATGTACCTAGGGCTCAACTTGACCTTTTTCCCGAACCTCATCACGCCCTTCATGGGAGACACTCGAAGAAATACCCAGTCTCCTACCATAAAGGCCAAATCTCGAACTCTGCGATCCACATAACTCTTTTGCCTGGACTGTGTTGTACGAAGTCTATCCTAAATAATCTTCACCTTGTCCAAGGCATCCTGCACTAACTCAGAACCCAACAATCTAGCCTTTCCTGGCTCAAACCACCCGACTGGAGACCGACACCGCCTACCATACAACGCCTCATACGGAGCCATCTGAATGCTCGACTGATAGCTGTTGTTGTAGGAAAACTCAGCTAAAGTCAAGAACTGGTCCCATGAACTACCAAAGTCAATGAAACAAGCCCGCAATATATCCTCCAAAATCTGAATAGTTCGCTCGGACTGTCCGTCTATCTGAGGATGAAATGCCGTGCTCAAATCAATATGTGTGCCCAACTCTCGCTGAAATACTCTCCGGAAATGGGAGGTAAATTGAGTACCTCGGTCTTATATAATGGATATGGGCACACCATGCAGTCTAACAATCTCTCTCATATAGATCCTTGCCAAATTCTCTGCTGAATACGAAACTGATACTGGGATGAAGTGCGGTGACTTGGTCAGTCTATCCACAACGACCCATACTGTATCAAACATCCTCTAAGTCCATGGGAGTCCAACTACAAAGTCCATGGTGATACGCTCCCACTTCCACTCGGGGAGCTGAATCTGCTACATTAAACCACCAATCTCTGGTGCTCGTACTTAATTTTGAAAATTCAAGCACCGAGCTACATAAGCTACAATATCCTTCTTCATCTTCCGCCACCAATAGTGCTGCTGCAAGTCCTGGTACATCTTTGCGGCGCCCGGATGGATGGAATATCGGGAATTATGGGCCTCCTAAAGGATCAACTCATGAATGCCATCAATATCAGGTACACTAATGCGGCCCTGCATCCTCAGAACTCCCTCATCATCCACTGTGACCTGCTTGGCACCGCCGTGCCGAACCGTATCTCTAAGAGTACATAGATTACGGTCATCATAATGCCTGGCCCGAATACAATCATACAATGAAGAACGGGCCACGGTATGGGCCAACACTGCCAGTCTCATAAACCTCCAACCTCACAAATCGTTTGGCTAAAGCCTGAACATCCAACGCAAGAGGTTGCTCCCCGACTGATAAATAAGCTAGACTGCCCATACTGACTGACTTCCGGCTCAAAGCATCGGCCACCACATTGGCTTTACCCGGATGATAAAGAATGGTAATATCATAATCCTTCAGCAACTCTGACCATCTCCTCTGCCTCATGTTCAACTCCCTCTGTCTGAACAGATACTGAAAGCTCTTATGGTCCGTGAACACCTCACATGGCACCCCATACAGATAGTGCCTCCAAATCTTCAATGCATGAACAATAGCTGCAAGCTCCAAATCATGAACTGGATAGTTCTTCTTGTGAATCTTCAACTGACGAGAAGCATAGGCTATAACCTTGCCATACTGTATCAACACTGCACCAAGTCCCACCCATGAAGCATCACAATACACGGTATATGGCAGTGAACCTGTGGGCAAAACTATCACTGGTCCCGTGGTCAAGGTTGCCTTGAGCTTCTGAAAGCTCGCCTCACACTCCTCCGACCACCTGAACTGGGCACCCTTCTGAGTCAATCTGGTCATCGGGGCTGCAATGGATGAAAAGTCCTCCACAAACCGGCGATAATAACCTGCTAAGCCCAAGAAACTCCGGATCTCTGTAGCTGAGGTGGGTCTAGGCCAATCTCTGACTGCTGAAATCTTCTTGGGATCCACCTGAATACCCTCTGACGATACCACATGGCCTAGAAATGCAACTGAACTCAACCATAACTCACACTTGGAAAATTTGGCATACAACTGACTATCCCTCAAAGTTTAGAGGACGACTCGAAGGTGCTGCTCATGCTCCTCACGGCTACGAGAGTAAATCAAAATATCATCAATGAAAACAATCACAAATGAGTCCAAATAGGGCCTGAACACTCGGTTCATCAACTCCATAAAAGCAGCGGGGGCATTTGTCAGCCCAAATGACATCACCAAGAACTCATAATACCCATACCGAGTACGAAAGGCTGTCTTAGGGACATCAGACGCCCTAATCCTCAGCTGGTGGTAACCAGATCTCAAGTCAATCTTGGAAAACATAGAAGCACCCTAAAGTTGGTCGAATAAATCATCAATCCTCGGCAAAGGGTACTTATTCTTAATAGTAACCTTGTTCAACTGCCGGTAGTCAATGCACATCCTCATCGAGCCATCTTTTTTCTTGACAAACAACACTGGGGCACCCCACGGAGAAACACTGGGCCTAATAAAGCCTTTATCCAACAAATCCTGCAACTGATCCTTCAACTCTGGCGGGGCCATACGATATGACGGAGTAGAAATAGGTAGAGTGCCTTGAGCTACCTCAATACAAAAATCAATATCCCTGCCAGGTGGCATACCCGGCAGGTCCGCAGGGAATACCTATGGAAACATACGAACCACGGGCATAGACTCCATAGAAGGAACCTCAACACTAGAATCACGAACATAGGCCAGATAGGTCAAACAACCCTTCTCGACCAAGAGTCGTGCCTTCATATAAGAAATAACTCTACCAGAAGAATGACTAGGAGTCCCTCTCCACTCCAAATGAGGTTCCCCTGGCAAGGCCAAGGTCATTGTCTTGGCATGACAGTCCAGAATAGCATAATAGGGGGATAACCAATCCATCCCTAATATAACATCAAAGTCAACCATATCAAGAAGCAAAAGATCAACCTCAGTCTCCAGACCACCAATAACTACTAAGCAAGCACGGTAGACTCGATCTACCACTGTAGAGTCACCCACCGGTGTAGACACATGCACAACAGTACTCAAGGAATCACGGGGCATACTCAAATAAGGGGCAAATATGAAGACACATAGGAGAATGTCGAACTCGGATCAAAAAACACTGAAGCCTCGCAGCTGCAAACTGAAACCGTACCTGTAATAACTGCATCAGAAGCCTCAGCATCAGGCCTGGCAGGAAAAGCATAGCACCGGAGCTGAGTCCCTCCAACCTGAACATCACTGGGTCGACCTACTGCGGCCTGACCTCTACCTCTCGTGGCATGTCCTCCACCTCTATGAGTCTGACCTCCACCTCTGGCACCACGACCACCACCCCTAGCTGGCTGAGGGGGTGGGGGTGCGCCTGATGCGCGAACCGTGGCACGGGAACCCTGATACTGAGACCAACCAAAACCTTGGGGGCAAAACCTGGAAATATGCCCCGTACCACTGTAAGAATAACAAGGCCTCTGCTTCTGTGGCTGCTGACTCTGGAACTGGCCCTATCAACCCTAATAACCACCCTGGAAGCTCTGAAGTAGCGGTGCACTGATAGGTGCTGGTGGTGCACTAATAGGAGCTGGCGGTGCACTGTGAGCTACCTGAAGTGCCGAGTGATAGGGTCTGGGAGGATGTCCTCTACCGAAAGAATCCCTGCCCCCAGATGAGGTTCCAATTAATCGACCGAAGTGACTGGGCCTCTTGTCAACCTCCTAACCACCACCCTGTGACAAAATCATCTCAATCCTCCTGGCCACATTGGCCGCATCCTGGAATGAAATATCAGTACCTAACTCCTTGGCCATCCGAAGCCTGATGGGCTGAGCTAAACCCTCAATAAACCTCCTCACTCTCTCACGATCTGTGGGGAGTATCATAATAGCATGCTGAGCTAGAGTGATGAACCTGATCTCTTACTGAGTGACAGACATAGATCCCTGCTGGAGGCACTCAAACTGCCTCCGAAGATCCTCACTATGAGTAATTGGAAGGAACTTTCCCAAGAATAACTTGGAGAACTGAGCCCAAGTCAATGGTGCAGACCCAGCTGGCATGTTCAAGCAATAGTCTCTCCACCAAGTCTTGGCAGAACCCGAAAGACGAAAAGTAGCAAAATCAACTCCATTGGACTCTACTATGCCCATGTTCCGAAGAATCTCATGACAGCTGTCCAAATAATCCTGGGGATCCGCTGATGGTGCACCAGTAAATGTAGTAGTGAATAACTTGGTGAATCTATCCAATATCCATAAAGCATCTGCTGTCATAGCTGCTCCCTCAACTGCCAGTGCCACAATGCCCGGCTGAGCTACTCCGGCCGTCGGACGTGCCGGAGTCTGAAATTGAGGATCTAGCTGCTCTAGTGTGCGAGTAGCGGGAGTCTGGGTCCCTCCCCTAGCCTGAGAAATGGCTGGTGCAGCAGGAAGAAGACCGGCCTGGGCCACACTCTCCATGAGTCCCACTAAGCGGACTAGAGCGTCCTGAAGAACCCCTCTGGGACCTCAGCTGGTCCAACTGGGACTGTCTGAGTAGGAACCTCACCGGCAAAGTCTACCTGTGGGTCCTCTACTGGGGCTGCTGCTCTGGGCTGAGCCCTGCCCCTGCCTCGGCCTGTCGTACGGCCTCGACCTCTCTTACGGCCTCGGCCCCTTGTAGGAGCTGCAATAGGAGGATCAGACTGCTGATCGGTAGATGAGGAAGCACGCGTTCTCTCCATCTGCTAGAGAATAGAATCGAAACTCAATTAGCATTTAGAATTCAAATCGCACGACAGAAAACAAGAAAAGTGAAGTTATTCCTAACTTTGCAGCCTCTAGGGGATAAGTACAGACGTCTCCGTACCGATCCCTCAGACTCTACCAAGTTGTCTGTGAGTTGTGAGACCTAAGAAACCTAGTGCTCTGATACCAACTTGTCACGACCCGAAATCCCACCTTCAGGCCGTGATGGCGCCTAACATTGCACCCGCTAGGCAAGCCGACGTGTTGACTGAATTGATTTATTAACAAGTGAAAGTAATAAACACTTACTAGATAATTGAGATAAAATGCGGAAGCTTAATAAAATCTGAATAACAATAGCCAATAACGAAGAAATCTCTTTACGTACAAAACCTAGAAAAGGAGTCACAACCTCACAAACTAGTCTAAGATTTAGCTAAAGACAACAGTTGAAATAAAATGATATATCTGTCTGAAAACTCATAGATGACAGAATGAAAGATAGACAGTGACACCGAGATCCACGAACGCCTACGGAACTACCTCGGTGTAGTCTGAAATGGACTGAAGGATACTCCCCCTAACGATGTCCACTGGGTTCGGCTGCATAATATGCACAACATAAAGAAGTGCAGGTGTAGTATCAGTACAACCGACCCCATGTACTGAGTAAGTGCTGAGCCTAACCTCGGCGAAGTACAGACGAGGCCAGGACACGACAAAAAATATTACCTGTGCAGTTCAATAATATAGCAGGAAATAAACAAGAAATACAGCTACGGGGAAAACATGCTGGGGATAAAAGGGGCAACAAGTAAAAAAGGAAGTAACAACTCGAAACAAGTAAAATAGACAGGGGAAGGCACGACATAACCCCTCGTGCATATCCTCACAATCACTCGGCACAGAATGTTTCCTCGTGCATGAATAATAAAGTCACTCGGCACGGAATGTCCCCTCATGCATAACCTCACAATCACTTGGCGAAATGTCCCCTCGTGCATAAATAATAATCACTCGGCACAGAATGTCCCCTCATGCGTAATGAATATAAAAGCAACAATTGATATGAAAGTTTAACAATACGACATTTCAAATATACAGAAATAATGAACAAAATTCTATTGTCCCGGCAAGGGACTCAGCTATAACTAATCTCACTCAGAAGTATAATGTCAATAGTAAAACCCTCGACCGAACACATAATCAATAACTTTCTACATCATGAAATAATCTCGAGATACCACTTCCAAGGTTCCCAATAATTCACAGCATAGAGAATATCAAATAACATTAAATAACTCATCAAAATTCGACTCACGGGCATGCTTGACCACAACATATAGGTACTCGTGACCTCACCTATACATTGGACATGAAATACACATAGCAAATAAGACTCTATACCTTATTCCCTCAAGCTAAGGTAGGCCAAACACCTACCTCGGCTCCAAAAATGCAAGCCAAGCCTCTAGCACTGCTTTCCCTCTCGAATCCAACTCCGAAATGATAGTATCTAGACATAATCGACTCAATAATATTAATAATGTCTCAATAATTCAATTCCAAAGTCTAATTATACATTTCCTGTCATTCTTCCAAAAATACCAAACTTCGACCCCGGGCTCGCTTGGTCCAAACCCGAGGTTCAGACCAAAACCTGATCACCCATTCCCCCACGAGCCCGAATATATAATTTATTATGAAATCCGACCCCTAAACGAGGTTGAGTTCCCAAAAATTCCGAAAGCCCTAACTCTACCCAAAACCCCCAATTTCTACCTTTGATTTCATGTTTTTAGACCTAGAATCTAGTGATTGATGAAGGAAAATGGAATATATTAGAGTTAGGATTACTTACCCAAGTGGTTATGGAGGAAGAACAACTTGGAAATCGTCTATGGGGTTTGGAGAAGAAGAAGATGGTGAAAAATATGAAAATCCCGTAATGGGTATTCTGTTTTTTGAGCAATTAAATAACTGGGCGGAGCTACCCTACGCGATCGCGATAGAAGAGCTGCGATTGCAGAGCTTCATGGATCCCCTACTACGCGACCGCAGAGAAGAAGGTGCGATCGCAGAAC
>ML372614.1:0-5000 GCA_005239525.1 Nicotiana knightiana | reverse complement strand
AAAGATAAAGTTCCTTCCAGTACGTAGTCACGAGTTCATTTTTCCTTAGTGATGGATACTTTGGTGCGTTTCAACATCGGCCCCTGTGGGATATCAACCCCGCCGATGATCATGTTGATGACGTGCTGAGGTTCTTCTTGTTATGCCTTTTTGTTATAATACCTATTCTTGAAGTGGTTCTTGGCTCGGTCACTCAAGAATTCTCGAAGGTGCCCATTGTTGAATAGACGAGCTACTTCCTCTCTTAGCTATCAGCAATCTTCGGTTTTGTGACCGTGCGTGCCATGATATTTGCACATCTAGTTAGGATGGGTTGGATCGGTCTGTAGAGGTCGAGGCCATTTGGTATCTTTGATGCGCCCGATAGCTGATACAATGGCGGCACCATCGACATTAAAGTTGTATTCCGATAGCCTTGGTGCGTCCTTGGATCCGATGGACCTGTCGAAGCCATTTTTAATCATAAGTCCCCTGCTGCTCTGACCTCGATCATTCCTCCTTTCACTTCTCATGGAGTTTCGCTCGGACCGGTGCCTCTGCGATCCCCGTTATATGACTGATATCGATCTCTATTTGGCCTCAGTTCGCGATCTTTCTCTCTCTTGACGTTGTCGAAAGTTCTGACTAGATAAACAGACCCCGAGTTGATCATCTTCAACTCTGATTTTTGATTAATACCGGTTATGTTCATCGGCCCATGTAACAACGGGGGTATTCTATCAAGTTCTGCTTAAACTGTTGTGAAGCCACCGAGCTTCGAATATTAATCCCTGAGTGAAAGATTGAACGGCCCATTCATCAGCATTCGGTGGCAGATCCATTAGTTCCATTTGGAACCAAAACACGAACTCTCTAAGCATCTCGTTATCCTTATGTTTGACTTTGAAAAAGTTCTATATTCTAGTTTCGACCTTGATGGCACCTCATGTGCTTTCACGAAAGAATCTGCAAGCATAGCGAATGAGTCAATAGAATTAGGAGGTAAATTGTGATATCATATCATGGCTCCCTTTGACTGGGTTTCCCCAAACTTTTTTAACAAAACGAACTCGATCTCATCGTCCTCCAGGTCATTCCCTTTGATAACACATGTATAAGAGGTTACATGCTCGTTAGGGTCGGTCATTCGGTTGTACTTGGGTATTTTGGGAATACATAACTTCTTGGGGATTGGCTTCGGAGTCGCGCTCCGAGGAAAAGGTTTTTGCACGAACTTCTTGAAATCCAGGCCTTTCAATATCGGAGGTGCTCTTGGTATTTGGTCTACCCTGGAATTGTAGGTTTCCACCTTTTTATCGTTGGCCTCAATCTTCTTCTCCCCTGATTCTATCTGTTTTGTCAATTCCTCAAGCTTCTTTATAATCTCGAGGTTAGCCCCCAATTCATTTTCGTTCGACCTTTCTATGACCGGTTGATCCCTCGGGCAGGCCGGGGAGGACCGAGATCAACCCTGCTTGGTGCACGATTTTGTTTTTGTGACTGAGCTATTGCCGTATCTTGTGCCTGCAACATTTCGAAGATCACTCGTAGACTGATCCTGTCCCCTTCAGCGTTTTGTGTGTTTTGAGTTGCAGACGGGCTCCACCATGAATGCTATTTTCGAGGTCGGTAGGAAAGTTTGCATCAATAGCCATATGTGAATTAGCATCAATCGGATCTGCGATCAGAATTCCAGCGAGATCAGTAGGTGATATCTCGTTAGGGGGCACTATGTTGTCATTTTCATCTTGGTGACCGAACTCGTTATCAACATGTAGAGGTGCAGTGAGAATTCGACATTTTTGTATTTTAGCCTAGAATCAAAGACACTTCAAAGAACAAGTGTAAAGCAGTGTGTATTATGGAGATTTGTATCAAATAATCACTATTATCCTTAGCCCCGCGGTGAGCGCCAAACTCTTTACCCTAAAAATCGCATAACAATTGAATTTATACGCGGTTTTAAGGATACATGATATAACTTGATACAAATTGAGAAAACGGATCAATATTAAAATTAATTATATGAAAATAAATGCGAACCACCCAAATTGAATAGTCTTAGCCTTGAAGGTTGGTCATCCTCGAGTCAAGAAGTGCCTCAATCGATGTCGGAATAGAATGACAAGATAATGAGAACTAGAAATAATAGTGTATTTCTTTGGGATGCGTTTTCCATGTGTGTTACAAATGATCAGACCCCCTTTTATACAGTAGGGGAATCCTACTCTTGATACAATTCTATAAAAGGTAAAAATTTAATAATTTGCTAACTAATCGACCACTCCTTAATATGTGCCGAGATTTCCGCCGTGATATCCAACCGATAGAGGATATTTTGGTCTTCCGTTATTTGGCCCGATGAAGTTTCCTCGATCTTGTTCGGCCACGGAGTCACCAGCTCGATGATTTAACTCAGTGCCTTGGTTCGATATAATCCGTGGTTTGAGCTTCAACCTGTCACATTTTAGTCCCGACTTGTCATGCAATAGTCGAGCCCGGTTTTGACTATATACACCTAGATCATGGAATGTCTTAAAATAATATAAAGAAAGTTGATACATGGAGAGTTGGCACGATGCCATATGAATATTATTGGTATATTCTCAAAGTCACAGTAGCTATAATGTAGATACTCTCTCAAAATCAAATGCCATTAGATTCTAGAAGTGTTATGTTTTCTCCATACCAAAGAAAAGGTGTTTAAAACTTTATCATATAGTAATTCTTTCCTTTAATTCCTCTTTAACTTCACTTCCACATGCATGTTCTTTTCATAATTTTTTACCCTTTCCATTGGAAAAGAATACAAAAGAAAACTAGAGTGAGAGAGACTACCATCTACATAAAAGAAACATACCTATAGGCTATAACGTACTTTCACTATAAGGAAGAAAAGATTAAAAAAAAATACCTTCGAAATTGGACTGTAATGCCAAGTTGAAACACTTGCTTTTATAATCGGTACTGTATAGTATTATATATGAAGACTCAAGATCTTAATAAGTGCTTCGCTAATTCTTTTGACATGATCTAGGTTTAGTAATAAAAGAATATACTTTTAGATAGCTTTTAGTAGAAAGCAGAAAGTGCATTGCGCATATTGCCTGCCAAAGGTCAGTGGTACTCCTCATTTTCTTATCATAATTGATTTTTTTATTTTTCGAAAAAAAGAATAATATATTTACTATAATTGAGTTTTTTTTTTTGTAGAAGAAAATTATAATTCTTTCATGTTTGACTTGTCCTTTTTTTTGTAGGAAAATGTTTGGACTTTTATAAATTGAGGATCCTTTCTTCTCATTCAATAGCATCCACAATATAGCCATATGGGGTTTGAGAGTCCCGTTTAGGGAGAGAACTTTAGGGGACACGTGTTGGCGTGTCACTTGTGTTTGCCTCTTCGTGAGCTTGTTTTCTCGATATTTTGTACTCTCTTTTATTTTAACGGATAGTGGATTGCTCATCTCTGCCCGTGGACATAGGTCAATTGGTCGAACCACGTTAACTGTTTGTGTCTCTTTCGGTATATTTCTCTTTTGTTGTTTGATTTATCGTCGTTCAAAGTTTGCTTTACTAGCTTCCACATGACACCTGATTTTTTCAGTCCTAACAAGGTGGGATCCAAAAATTAATTTTGATAGATTCAATTCTGACGTTTTTATCATTGAATTCATTGTACTTTAAAAATTATGTGTTTAAAAAGTAATAATTTTTACAATTTTAGTAATATTTTATTAAAATTATGTAATTAATACATACTACTTTTAGAAACTATATTATGCTATCATATAACATATCCTTTTGAAATGCGAACTCAGGTATAACATGATCACATTTCAACTAGAGGACATGATCAACATGTTATCCCATTGCATTAATATCTAGCTATGCATGCCGTACAATCATGATGGCCGGAGCTTGCCACCAAATTGATAGTTCTATTAAGTTCTCAATTAAATATTTATATATGTTTAATAAATTTTTTAGTAAAAATTCAAAAATTCACAAAAATTATTATATTCGTCCGAACTCGTACCTAATATTATAGCTCTGATGCTGCCTATAACCCAAAAAACCCATGAATGGCTGGGCTATATCCATATTGAATAGTTTCGCCAGGAAACAATAGCCTCACTTTCTGAGACTTCAAATTTGACTAATTTTATGGTTCAGTTTCGCATGTTCATTTAATCATGTGGTGCCAAGACTACTCTTAAAATCTACTATTAGTCTATTCCTAGCAATGAACCGTTTGGAAAGAAACAAAGAAAACACAATGTTTCAATCTTGTTTTTATCTATAATTTTTAATATTTTCTAAAAGGAAAATTGAACCACAAAACCTACCACTATATAATTATTGGGGCTCAAGATTTTGGAGGTAAAGCAAAGTTCTACTGGTCTATCCCTTAAGTTGTCTTGCAATGCGCTGCTTCAGTGACTTGATATGAAAGACATACTAATTTTTTATGAACCAAACTTAGATTTTCCCAAAATATATATATATATATATATATATATATATATATATATAGTTGAGTATCTATATCCTTCAATTTTGTCAAATCAGAAAAACAAAAAAAAAGCGAGACAGAAAAGAGATATGAAATATTTAAAAAGGAATATGATTTCATGATAAAACAACAACAACGACCAAGTTAAATTTCACAAGTGCGGTCTGGGAAGGAAAGTGTGTGATGACCCAATATGTCATCTTATGACTTAAACCTAATTATGTGATCCGAAACCTTTAAAAGTCATGTTTTATCCTTTCTCGATTTGCGTGCGCAGTCCGGGCGTCTTTCCGAAAAGTTTTTATGTTAAAAACTAATAAAAAAAGAAATTTTTCCTTAAAACTTCATTTGAGTTAACTTCGGACAATATTTTTGGTGAACGGACCCAGATTCGTATTTTGACGGTCCCGGTGGGTCTATACCGTGATTTGGGACATGGGCATATGATGAGTGGCTAGAATTCGTGATTTTAAGCATTATATCCCTTGCATTTTATGAGCTTTAA